>JAOWBW010001271.1:0-152204 GCA_026119855.1 Campanula takesimana
TTTTCGTGGTCCATTTCATCATAATTTGAATCGTTATTAACTTGTTCGTTAAGTTCATTATTAGTAATTCATCATTTTATGATGTTTGCAATCTCAGGGTACTCAGAAATATCAAAATTTTCATTAGCAAAGAAAGGAAAACCACGCTCGGCTATGGCCTCCAATCCTCTTGGGTGAGGGTATTAGAGACATTCTCGGACTTGAAAGTAAGTGTGAGACGCTCTTCCTTCGTTGTGGTATGGGGTATGCAACCCATTTTATGGATTAAAAATTCTTCGGATACCATGGGCCCTTTCGTTGAATACGAATGTTGATCGGCTCGGAGCTTGGCGGGATCTCACTGATAGTCTCTTTCAGATGACGGTGTCATGGATGGCGTTGACTTGGCATTCATTCATCATGGCAAGCTCTTCGAACATGGAGGCTAAATCTGTCAGTTCTTCCCCCACAGTGATTTCTGTCTCGGACTCTATAGTCGCCTTCCTTCCCCACCATTCACGGGGCGATATGGGAGTTGGTTCCCTTTCGGATTTATGGATCTCACAATCAGAGAGATTTCGAGGACCGGGCTTTTTGACACCTTATTGTTAACCCATGGCTCGGGAAAGATCATCTATGGAACGTCTTCCTCTTGGCGGACAAAATAACCATTCAACGTCTTGCGGTAAGGCCTTATATTAGGGACCTCATAACGACGGCCTTCTTTACGAGCTCGGGCCTTTTCGTTCTTGATTGCTTGCTCTTGTTTCAAGTCTTCTTTGGAAGGCTCGTACCCCAAACTGAATGTGTTCTTGACAAATGGGACTTGCACGGGATGTAGGATTCCTTGTTGATGTCTCCCTAGGCCTAAACCAGGGAAGTAGTCCATATTCCTCATCATGCGGAGGACTTTGTGATTGCTGGGGGTCCATGATCCGTTTCCCCCTTCTTTGTCAATGGCGTTGATTGAGACGCCGGAGAGAGTGGAGTCTGGTAAACCATGCTGAACTTAGTGGACGGGCTCACCTTTTTTGTGGATAGTGACGTTTTCAGCCATGACGGTCACTATTCATCACCATTTCGGATCTTGACACATTGGTGGAGAGTTGACGGTACGGCATTAGCACTGTGATCCATGGTCGACCCAAAAGTAAGTTGAACGAGGCCGGGATGTCAAGCACTTGGAATGGAACGGACATGATCATTGCTCCCAAACTCAATGTCTATTTCAATCATGCCCATAACTGTACGGGCGGTGCTGTCATAACCTCAGATTACTTGAGTAGAAGGCTTCAAATCGGAATCCTTAAGCCCCAGTATTCCCATGATTCTGCCAGGCATGAGATTGAGTGCGGAACCACCGTCCACTAAGACTCTTGAGATGGGCCTCCCCCTTGCTCGTACCTTGAGGTAAATAGCCTCGTTGTGATCGGAACCAAAGGGTGGAAGGTCCATATCGGCAAAGGTGATGACGTTGCCAAAATGAATGTGACCGATCATTGCCGTGAGGTCCTAGGGAGTAGTATCAGGAAGAAACTGATGTATCATCGAGATTGCGGATGACAAGATCTCGGTGTTTCTTTGAGGATGCGATGAGGTCCCAAATAGAGATGTTGGCTTGAGTTTTCTTGAGTTGGACAAGTAGAGGGTCTTCGGGAGTGTCGCGAGCTTGCGGCCTTTGAGAAGAGGAGCTCGGTGCGGAAGTGGAAGGGTTGCTTGCTATGACTCGACCGGGATCGAGTTAGCATGTTGACGTTCCCATCTTGCTTCTTTTTCCTATTCTCTAGTACTACTTCACCTCATTACCTCATCGTAAAGTCACTACATAACAAGAATTGTCAAGTTTATTCATAACATTGGGGCCCCCATTCACAATTGGGATTGAATGGGTGGTCCCCTCGAGTTCTCCTATCTCTATTACATTGACATGTTCGCCATTAGCCACTACATATTCTCTTATCTATGAGATCTTGAATGACATTGCGGAGAACGAAGCAATCCTCGGGGTGTGGCCACTATATTGGTGGTAGCCACAATATTTGTGGTGAGCATGATTGGAGTGGACCGTCTTGGGTTGGTACCCTTGCACGGGTGTGACTTGACCTTTGCTTTGAGGACTTCGAACACTTCGGTTTGATCATGCCTTGGAGAGGCGTATAGACAACACACGGTCATTTCGGGACTTTTCCTTAGGGTGGAGGAAACCTTTTTGTAATCCCCTGTCGATAGTGACCGGCGTTGACGACGAGAGCCATCTTTTGTAGAGTTGGAAGCGGCCTTGTATCGGTAAGTAGGAGTGGCCTTTTTAATCTCCTTGAGCAAGTCATCCATGCGTACCCCCACCTCATACATTTGGGAGAAGTCGAGTAGCAAGCCCCACTTAGGTGGGTGCGGAGATCAATCTTGAGACACTTGAGAAAGATGTCCATTTGCTCTTTTGTGTTTTGCCTCTCAACAATTTCGGAGAGTTTATCATTCCATCTCCTTGTGAAGTCGATGAAGGACTCATTGTCTCTTTGAGTAGTATTCTCGAGCTCTTTCCTTGTGGGCCGGTGAGTGGTGTTGCCTTGGTATGGTTCTTGAAGGCAAGCATGGCGGAGGTCCCAATCGAGACGGACAGTGAGCGGGAGAGTAGCATACCAATCTTTTGCCGCCCCTTCGAGAGTGAGAGGAAAGCATTGAGCCATCACCTTGGGGGAGACCTTCTTCGGAACCATTGCCCAAATATAAGTCTCAATGTGAGCCATGGGACAAGAGTTGCCCTTGAATTTGCTTATGTCGGGCATTTTGAACTTATCGGGAAGAGCGGCCATAGTACTCATGAGGATGGATGATTGATAAAGGCTTGTGTCGGAGCCTTTCCCCATGTTGAGCCCATTGAGTTTTTGGTCGATGTAGGCCATGATAGAATCCACCATTTTGGGTTCATTGTTCTCGGAACTTGGTTCTCCCATTTTCTTGGTGCGGGTGTTGACATACGAACTTTTGAACAAACACTCGGTCCATTCGGATTCGTCATCATTATTCTTGTTCTTCCCCTTGGCAAGGTTAGTGAGCTTTTCTTTCATTAGCTCCATCTTGGCCTCGTGGGCCTCCTTTGGCTGTCAAGGTGGGATTGCCAAATGTCGTCTTTGCTTTGTGCCTCCTTATTAAGGGTGGAGACTTGCTCTTGGAGGAGTTGGACCATGGTTGAGAGCTGTTCGAGAGACATGGTGTTGCTGCTGCCGGTCATGGTGATGTAGTAGCTGTTGGAGTGATCTCTTCACGGACTAACCGATTTGCCGAATCCCGGTAGACTCTGTAAGTACCAATTGAACCTATATTGCAGAAAGAGGCCCTTGTCAGTCTTGAGTACACATTGCGGTCCATGAAGAGGCTTAGAACACACAGTGGGCACACGACTCGAACCACATAAGAAAAAGACTCTCTTTTTTTTTTTTTTATAAGTCGGAGGAAATGGATCCTTTTGGGGTTTCTAAGAAAATAATGGAATCGTCACACTAGTATATAGACCAGCTCGCGGTCCATATACTCATCGGATTCCATCGCGTTTGTGAATCCTACACGTATCGGGATTAAACTAAATTAATGTAGTAAAGCATACATGCGGGGACGGATTTTTATTTTTCGTCCAAAATAACCACTTTTGGGACGGATTTTTATTGCGTCCGTTTCAACAAGTTGGCATGTATGATTTGAAGACATTAGTTTAGGGAAATCTCGGTACATGGAAAACCGACTTGAGTCACGGAGTGTTAGACCTTAACTAGAATTGTGTTGCTTGTGCTCGGCTTGAATATGAGGCTCAAAGGTCACCCCCGGCATGTAGTCTTGAAACTACGCCACGGCTGAGGTTTACCGCTTCGAAAGAGCCAAGGTCGAGTGGAGCTTGAAACTTTCTAGGACGGGCCTCGACGGGTTTGGGGTTGGACTTGTGCGACTCGATAGTGAGCAGTTCATAGGATTATGTGCACGTAGTGTGAGGTCTAACAAGGTGACAATTTTTTTTTTTTTTTTATTTTTTTTTGAAAAGAAAGAAAACAAACAAAACACATAAGCACATAAATTACAACTCCCGAATCACCCGTGTGACCGTAAATAAAACACAAAATTAAAACAGTCCGAGGGTTCAATTCTGTTCTGATGCAGGCAACTGTGCCCACACCCCACTGTTCTGCTCAGTCACTGAAACCTGTTTCTGTTCTGGGAACCAACCCAGAAGCCGTGCGCCTCTGAGTGTTGATGTGGGACGCTGCGCGCCATGGCGAAATGCTATTAGGAGGCGCGCGCTTCTGGGCCCACCTGTCAGATTGTCAGATTTTAGACTCAGGGGATTGCCTGGTCCTATGTTCATATTGTAACCCCTGCAGAAATGATTAGTGCAGAATAGCAGAACAGAAGATGAAGAACATGAAGAAGCGGGCGATTCTGGTCCTTGATGCGGGATGCGCGCGCCTTAGGCTGAAGAGGCCAGAAGCGCGCGCCTCCCCCATCAGGAATCAGAACGCCCAGAAAAGATGTAGATTTTGATCAGAATGCAAGTTTAACCCTCAAATCATCCCCAGCAGAGTCGCCACTGTAGATACCCCGGGAAACCACAACTTTAGGCTAGAGCGGTGAATTATCCTAGGATGTCTAACTTGTTTTAGATTGTTTAGAGTCGCCACCTAGGTTTTGAGGAACATAAGAAAAACCTATTGATTATAGCTAAGTTTGATACGAAAACAGAGATTCTTTGTTTTGAGGTTCTGGGGTTAGATTACGAGATGGGAAGTACCGAAACACCCATCTCGCCCAACTAAAGTGGTCTTGCTTGATCAAAATCTACATGAATAATAACGTTCTTCTTCTTCTTCTTTAAGTCATAAAAAAGGGGGTTTAAAATAGAGTTTGGAATGTAGGAGATAACTCCTTAACCAACCTCAATGAGATGAGGTGATCATTAGAGTCATGTCCCAAAATGATTTGGGTGATTGCACATTTCATTAGAGTAAAAGAGAGAGAGGAGATGAAGTAGAAAAGAAAGGAAAAGATGGACTTTTACCTACAATTGAAGACCTTCAAATATTGCTTGATGAGATCCTTAGAGAACCTTTAGAAAGTGGTTTTGGTATAGTTTTTGTAAGTTCAATTTTCGGTCCTTGAAAATGGAG
The DNA here is from genome assembly GCA_026119855.1 of Campanula takesimana. Lineage (NCBI taxonomy): Eukaryota > Viridiplantae > Streptophyta > Magnoliopsida > Asterales > Campanulaceae > Campanula > Campanula takesimana. Next base: position 5,133 of record JAOWBW010001271.1, read on the forward strand.
GTAAAGGGAGCTTTTTATAGTGTGAAAGAGGGGTGTTTTTGGTGCCAAAACTCAGTCACCAAGAAATCCTTCCCCGGGCAAAATCCTGTAAATTGAGCAAGGGAGAGAATCCTGGCCAGAAATCTGTAACTGACGCCCAGAGGCGCGCGCTTCCTGCTTTGGGGGCGGGAGGCGCGCGCGCCTGGCTCCTCCTTGTCGGAGCGCGCGACTCAGAGAAGGCAATTTTGACAGCATGGACTAGAAAGTCAGCCCTGTCATTCAGTTTAGTCCCTGGACTTAACGAAGTCAGTCAGGAACTTAACAGAAGTGACAGAAACTAACGAGAAACACTTAAAACGGGAAGAAACACAAGATCAAATGTGCAATCGGGTGAGCGGTCCAAGGCGGGGTGTCTACATTATGTTCCGGATTTAAACTAGAAGTATTATTTCAATTCTTGTTTGGATAATGAAGGTTTTAAGTTCTTATTGAGAATAAGAAATTTTCTATTTATTTAAATGATGTGCTTTATGGTATTGCTAATTCATTTAATGGCCTTTATGTCTTGGATGTCAAGAATGAAAATAATGAAAATGTCTATCATAAAAATAAGAATCTAAACCTAATGATGTAAATCATTCTTATTTGTGGCATTGCCGTCTTGGTCATATTAATGAGAAGCGTATCTCAAAACTCCATGGGGACGGACTTTTGGGTTCATGTGACTTAGACTCATATGATACTTGTGAGTCATGTCTTCTTGGAAAAATGACTAAGACACCTTTTACCAAGTGGGTGTGAAAGGGAAAGCGACTTTATTGGGTTGATACATTCCGATGTGTATGCGGACCATTAAGTAGCAATGCTAGGGGAGGATTTTAATACTTCATAACCTTCACTGATGTTTATAGTAGATTTGGGTATGTTTACCTAATGAAACATAAAAGTGAAGCATTTGAGATATTTAGAATATTTCAAAATGAAGTAGAAAAAATAACTTGGAAAAAGTATTAAGGCACTTCGATCAGATCGAGGTGGAGAATACTTGAGTCAAGAATTTGATGATCATCTAAAGAATTGTGGAATCGTTTCACAATGACTCCACCGGAACGCCACAATGGAATGGTGTATCCGAGAGGAGAAATCCGACTTTGTTAGACATGGTCGATCACTGATGAGTCAAGTTGATCTTCCAATATCCTTTTGGGGTTACGCTCTAGAAACCGCTGCTTTCACACTAAATCGTGTTCCAACTAAATCGGTTCAAAAGACTCCATATGAGATGTGGAGCGGAAAAAAAAACATGTTTATCTTTCATGAGGATTTGGGGTTGCGAAGCCTTTGTCAAAAGACTTGTCTCTGACAAAACTTGCACACAAATCTGACAAATATAATTTCGTGGGATATCCAAAGGAAACTAGAGGATATTACTTTTACAACCGTGAGGACAACAAAGTGTTTGTTGCCCGAACTGGTGTCTTTCTAGAGAAAGAGTTTCTCTCCAAAGAAATCAGTGGGAGTAAAATAAATCTTGAAGAAATTCGAGACCCAGAAAATAACATTGAACCAATAGTGGAACAAGAACAAGAACCACAAGGAGTTGTGGAACCTGTTCAAAATACACAAGCAACTCGCAGATCTAGTAGGTTACGATCCGAGCCCGAGAGATATGGATTTCTCGTAACGGATACTAATGAGGTGGAAATCATTGAGAATGATGAACCGACAACCTACCAAGAGGCGATATCTTCTCCTAATTCGGACAAGTGGCTTGGAGCCATGGAATCCGAATTGCAATCCATGCAAGACAATCAAGTTTGGAATTTGATTGATGCACCCGAAGGTGTAAAACCATATGATGCAAATGGGTCTTCAAAAGGAAGACTGACATGGATTGGAAGGTGCATACTTATAAAGCTAGACTTGTAGCGAAGGGTTATAGGCAAGTTCATGGTATTGACTATGATGAAACCTTTTCACCCGTAGCAATGATTAAGTCTATAAGAATTTTGCTTGCCATTGCCGCATATCATGACTATGAAATATGGTAAATGGATGTCAAAACCGCTTTCCTAAATGGAAAACTCCAAGAGGATGTGTATATGACACAACCAGAAGGTTTTGAACAAGATTCTAAGGTATGCAAATTGCAGAGATCCATCTATGGATTAAAGCAAGCTTAAGGAGTTGGAATCTCCGTTTTGATGAATCAGTCAAAGAGTTTGGTTTCATCAAGAACGAAGATGAACCTTGTGTATAAAATAAGATTAGTGGGAGAATAGTGCTATTCCTTGTTTTATATGTCGATGACATATTACTCATTGGAAACGACATTCCTACACTACAGTCTGTGAAAACTTGGTTAGGAAAGTGTTTTGCAATGAAAGATATGGGTGAAGCCGCATATATACTTGGCATTAAGATCTATAGAGATAGATCAAGGAGGCTACTTGGTTTAAGCCAAAGTACATACATTGACAAGGTCATTAGAAGATTTCGTATGGAAAATTCTAAGAGAGGCACCTTGCCCGTGTTACATGGAGTTTCTCTAAGCAAGACTCAATGTCCTAAGACAAACGATGAGCGTGAGACAATGAATGATGTTCCATATGCTTCGGCAATTGGGTCCATCATGTATGCCATGATTTGTACTAGGCCGGATTTATCTTATGCTTTGAGCATGACGAGTAGATACCAATCCGACCCTGGCGAAAATCACTGGGTAGCTGTAAAAGCGATTCTTAAGTACTTGAGAAGAACTAAAGATTCGTTCTTGGTCTATGGAGGAATGGAAGATGATCTCGTTGTAAATGCTTACACGGATGCAAGCTTCCAAACTGACAAAGATGATAGCCGATCGCAATCGGGTTTTGTGTTTATGTTAAATGGTGGAGCTGTAAGCTGGAAGAGTTCCAAGCAAAGTACAACCGCTGATTCTACAACAGAAGCTGAGTATATTGCTGCATCAGATGCTGCAAAGGAAGCTGTTTGGATTAAGAAGTTCATTACTGAACTTGAAGTGGTTCCTAGCATTGCTAATCCAATAGACCTTTATTGCGATAATAATGGTGCTATTGCTCAAGCAAAGGAACCAAGAGCACATCAGAAATCCAAACACATACTTAGGCGTTTTCATATCATTCGAGAGATCGTTGATAGGGGAGACGTAAATATATGCAGAGTACCTACTGATGACAATGTTGCAGACCCGCTAACAAAGGGATTTCCACAAGCTAAATACGATGGTCATGTTAGGTCCATGGGTATTAGATACATGGGAGATTGGGCCTAGGGCAAGTGGGAGATTGTTAGTAGTGGTGCCCTAGGCACGTTTAATAAACGTTGTAATTGTTATCATTTATTTCATATCAATAAAGAAATGTTTTTTATTATTATTATTTTTCATGTTTACTTATAATAATCTCCGCCCCTAGTACTTGTTAAGTACTAGTATAAAGGCTAAATGATCATGGGATGATCATGTTAGATTTATGGGTACTTGTTTGGAACAAGGTACTGGACATGACCAGCTCTATGAGATTTATGTCATGGTCTATGTCGTACATATATCTCATATTAGTTATGTCATTTGAATCCTTAGACATGAAGTTATTGTAGTCTTCCACTTGATGAACATTATGTTTGACATATTCAAACGCTACCTTTAACCGGGTAGTTATAAAGGGTATGATTGGCATAATCGGATTCACGTAGGGAAGAATAATAAGCTAAATGGATTTATCCCTCTTCGGAGAGATGTCAAGCTTGGGCCTCTCGTAGGAATGATGTTGATGAAATGTTCGGCCGGACTCAAATGAATAGATTGGATCAATGTCATTTGGATTATCAACATATTCGGAATCAAGAAAGTATTTGTAGATACCCCGGGGAACCACGACTTGGCTAGAGCGGTGAATTGGTCATCCATGTGAAATGGAATGGGCCAATCACAAATAAGATAAAAGAAAAATAAAAGAAATAAAAGAAATCAAATAATAAATGAAAGAAATATTAGTTTTTGGAAAAGGCTTAGAATTTGGGATTGGGAGTTAATGAGAAAAGGGGGCATGAATGTGGATGTAAAAAGATGGTTTTTGTGATCAAGAAAAGATGTTTGTAAATAAGAAAAGGGAGGGAAATAAGGTGCAATCCGTTACTGCCAAAGTGGGAAGCGCGCGGGTCCGGCTTTTAAGGCGGGACGCGCGCGCGTCTCACTGGCAGTGCCGGAAGCGCCCGCGGGTGAAAAATGACAGAATGACAGAATGACCCTAAAAGTTAACTCTGTTATGCAGTTTAGTCCAAAACTAACGGAATCAGTTAGGAACTTAACCGAAGTAACAGAAATCAACAAAAATAAGTTAAATAAAAATACTTTGTATGCAATCGGGGTGAGAGGTCCAAGGCGGGGTGTCTACAGAGCCCTCGGCGATGTGGATTGCGAAGCAAAACGCGTCGACGAAAGAAAGACAACCGCCGAGGACATCGACAAGAGAAAACAAAGACTCGATAAAGCAGGAATTTAAAATTACAAAGGATAGAAATTCGCTCCCTGTGTGAGCGACTTTTGCTGATGGAAGAGGTATGGTGATTTTAGTGGTTCACCATGGACCAAAATTGGTGCTCTGTGCGGCACCTGGTGCTCTGTGCGGCACTTGTTGATTCTGGTGCGCGGTGCGGCATATTCTGATGCGCTGTGCGGCACTTGTTGATTCTGGTGCGCGGTGCGGCATATTCTGATGCGCTGTGCGGCACTTGTTGATTCTGGTGCGCGGTGCGGCATATTCTGATGTGCTGTGCGGCATTTGTTGAATCTGGTGCGCGGTGCGGCATATTCTGATGCGCTGTGCGGCACTTGTTGATTCTGGTGCGCGGTGCGGCATATTCTGATGCGCTGTGCGGCACTTGTTGATTCTGGTGCGCGGTGCGGCATATTCTGATGCGCTGTGCGGCACTTGTTGATTCTGGTGCTCTGTGCGGCACCTGGTGCTCTGTCCGGCACCTGTTATGTGTATGCTTTGCAGATATACGTGCTTGTGTGAGTTGTGAAATAGGAATTGCGAGAGAAAATTGTGATTGTGGTGTGATATGTGATTTGAAAGCACCTTTGTAATGAGAGAGAAGTAAGAATGTAGAAAGTGATCTTGTGTGCGGTGTGATTTTGAGGAAAGCATTGGATGTATTCATACCTTCACTTACCATTGCCGCTTGAGTGGAGATGGATTCTTGATGTCCGCGGAGGATGCTTTGATGGAGAATGTCCATTCTTTAGATGTTGGTGAGAGAATGCCCTTGATGTTGGGTTGGCAAGATGGTACTCTGAATGATGGGTTGGTCGTGCCAAAAGGCTGCCTACGTATCCCTTTAAGAGAATCAGACCAGCGTAGTTCAAGGATGATGGAGAACGCTGGAGGAGAGGCTAGGAGCAAAGCAAGTAAAGCACATAATTTTGCACATAGAAGGAGAAAAGAAAGAAAAAATCTTCTTTTTTTTTTTTTTTTTTTTTTTTTTTTTTAGTTCGTGGGTGAACCATTTTAGCCATTGTGTGTTTGTAAAGCCAACCCAAGATCAAGTCATGCTCAGTCGAAGTCCGGATTGCCTCGCTTGAATTCTGTTGTCGCTGGTGTGCCCAACGAAGATTGATGTCTAGCCCCAGAGATTGTCGATTATGGGGCTTCAAAAGGCTTTTGATGCCGAGATGAGGGGTTGTTGATTGTAAAGCCCCTAGAATGCCTTTGATGCCAAATTTTGAGGGACTTGCATAGCTCCAAGATAAATCAGCTCTTGGCCCAATCGAGTAAATCGCCCTTTGTTGTTGTAGTGAGCAATCCCCAAGAGGAGATCGTTGATGCCAAGCTTCGAGAGATTGCAAAGCCCCAAGTGTCGTGGGCTTGTAGATGGCGGGATGTGAAGACCTTTCATTGTAAAGCCCCAAATTATCTCGTGATTGGCTCGGCATTGAGAGCGGATGTACCGTTTGGTAGAATTCTTGATAGAGATCTCCTTCTTGCTCTTACTGGGGAGATGAATGGCCTCATTGTGGTTGATACCCAAATGGCGGAGGGATTATGTCAACGGATGCAGTAATGTCTTGCGGTGCCGTCGAGGTCGCGGAGGATAAGGTCTTGGTGTGATAAAGTCCCAAATGAGTATGCTTGCTTGACTCTTCTTGAGTTGAACTAATGACGGATCTTCGGATGCAACTAGTGTTGTGGCCCAACTTTATCTGAGCTGCACCTTGTGCTTTTGATCTTGGAGAAGGGGGTGCTGAATTGCAGAAACATTGGGATTGGCCGTGGCATTTCCCGCTATAACCCTGTTTTGATTAGAGTTTAGCATATTGAATCTTTTTTCTTTTCTCTAAGACTTTCTTCAAAATCTCGCTGTGAGTTCTAACAAAAATCATCAACTTCATTCATAACATCGGAGTCTTCATTTAAAACCAAGAGGCCTTTGACTTGAAGTGTTGAGAGACCCTTTGAAGCTTGATTGTTCTCATGGAGCCATAAGACTACTCCACATTGCACTTGCTGAGTATTGTTGCCCAAAAGACTGTCGGTCGTGAAGCCCTAATACTACCCTTTGCTTGAATTACTGTAATGCCGTAACCCAAAAGATTGTAGATTGCGAAGCCCGTTGAGACCTTCGGTGCCGAATTGAGGAAGCTTCCAATGTTGCACATGACTTTGCTGGGGATACCGCTGGGGAGTTAATTGCTCTTTGCCGAGGGAGCCTTTAAGACTTGACCGTAGCCCTTAGAGTGCCATCATTGATTGCGAGAAAGGTCCATCCTTGATTGGGGGAACGAGCACGGGCATACGTGACAAGAGGGCTTTTTGACATCCCTTTTGAGAGACTTTGAGGATAGTCTCACACATCTTTTTCGAGCATTGCCCCTAGGGCTTGTTGATTGTCAAAAGAAGCCCTTGTTCTCGGGTCATATAGCCCCTAGGGCGTCACCATTTGTTGAGCAAAGCAAAAGTGACTCATCCTCGTGCGAGGGAATAAACATGAGAAGATATGTCAAGAGCTACTCCATTTCTCGTGAGCCTTTCGGCGTACTTTAGAAGCACATACTTGAAGAAGCCCTGAAAACTGAGACACATGTTGTTGCTATTTGCTGCCCAAGCCAATTGACTAGCTAGGGATTATTTGTGCAATCTCGTGCCCTTTTATAATGGGCTCGTTCTCGGATGGGTCTTGGCTACCACGGGCCTTTTTTTTTCATGAACCCAAAAATGTACACTGCTGGAGAATGATGCCGATAACCCAAGACAACCTTTGACGGTGCTATATCTTGTCGAGCCTCTTGCAATCCCAAAGTTGACTCGGTGGGGAATTGACTTGCTGAGGAGATTCAATGTAGAACTTGTCTTCTTTAGAGGCCGGGGATCTCCATTTCTCTTTCCCTTCTCTCTCTCACTCTCTCTTTTTTTTTTTATGACGCACCCTGTTTTTTGGCTAGACCGCCCTTTCGGGTTTTCAATCTAGCGGGCATCTCTTTTGCGTCTTCATTTTTGACTCGATTAATGAGGAAGTGTGCATTGACTCTAGCTGAGGATGAGAGACATGTGATTTTGCGGTGAAAACCTTTTGTCACTAAAGATGAGTGACATTGACTCGACTAGGGAAGTGTCCCTAGTATTGACATGTATTTTTTTTTTATTGAATTGAATGACTCGCGAAGGCAAGTAAGTCATTAAGAGAGAAAATAAGGAAAGCCCCAATTTGATTGCAAGAAATTGGGAGTATGCAGAAAGAATAGAAGTCCCTAGACTCGACAAGGAACGCGAAATGATTCCAAATCTAAGAAAGTTGTTCAATCTTCTTGGTGATTAATTTATTGGCAAATGAATCGTACAAAGATGTCTTGACAAGTTCGAGATGAAGGCCAATCACCATAACGCGCTAGGGCTAAACATTTCTTCTTTCTTGCATGAGACCGGACCCGCAGGTTGCCTACGCTCCTCCAGTGTAGAGGCTCAGGTTACCGTAGTTCTTGTGGATTCTCCATTCTTCGTGATGAATTGTTGCTTCGTCCTTCGTTGGTGGATGATGATGATGATCTTGATGTGAACTTCTTTGATTGAGGGGGATTTTTTTTTTTTTTTTTTTTTTTTTTTTGTGTGCTCTAACTTTTGCCTAGGTTGATTTGATGGTTTCAACCTAGCGAGCTCTTTTTTTTTTTTTTTTTTTTTTTTTTCCTTTTTTTTTTTTTTTTTAATCCCCCTTTGAAAACTTTGCTTGACTTCTTCATGATTGTTGCTCCACCTTGTTTGTCTTGGCTTCGTCGTTGATGTTGGCGTCGATGTTTAGCCCCTAGGCGTTCAAGTGATGGCCTTGTTCTAAAACTTGTTTAGACATTTTTTCATCATTTTGCCAAGAATTAGATTGAACAACTTGGAAGAGTGTATAAGGACAAGAACGACTTTTATTTGATAAGAAGACTCGACACTTAACATGGGACGAGAGAAAACATTAATGCACACAAAAGAGGACTTTTGACTTTTTTTTTTTTTTTTATTCCTACTACTTGGTAGAGTAAGAGAAACGAAGATTGTTGTCGTCGTCCTCTTTGTTGAAGCCCCATTTCAAAACCAAGCCACTTCTTGATGAGTTGCTCTTCACCCACGGTAAATTCGCCGTGTCGATCAAATCTTGGATGATGTTTCGGAGAAGGAAGCACCCTTCGGTAGTGTGGCCACTATGCTTGTGGTAGCCGCACCATTCACCATGAGCATGATTTTTCAGTATCGCCTTCGGCTTGTACCCCTCCAAAGGTTTGATCTTCCCTCTTGCCACCAAAATTTCAAATGCCTCGGCTTGGGTTACTCCTTGGAGAGGAGTGAAAACTCGGTTGTTGGTGGTACCTTTGTAGCTTTTGAGGGTCGGGCCACTTGAGCATGCTTTATCATTGAACTTTGCTTTGCTGTCGGTGAGCTCTTGCAAATGGGCTTTGAGTTCGGAAACCTCTCCTTGTGAATTCTTCTTTCAAATCAAGACGGGCCTTGAGTTCGGAAACCTCTTCTTTGTGAATCCTCTTGTCGATATCGAAACGGGCTTGCCACAAATTGTCTTTACGGCGGGCATCCTCGACAATCCTATCCATTTGTTCCCCCATTGATTTCATTATGTTGAGTAACCCTTCGTTGGACACGAAATCATTTCCACCGTTGTTGTTGTCGCCGTTGGAAGCCATTGGACCTATTGGAAGAGCACGGTTGATCTTAGATTGGCCCCACAAACACCTTTGAGTAAAAAAATTTAACCCACAAACACAAAAAAGACTCAACCATATAAAGAAAATGACTCTTTTTGTTTTTTTTTTTTATTTACAAAGTCGGAAGGACGTGGTCCTTTTTAGGGTTTCTAGAAAAATAGTGGAATCGTCACACTAGTATATAGACCATCTCGCGGTCCCATATACTCATCGTATTCCACCACGCTTGTGATACCTACATGTGACGGGATTAAACTAAATTAATGTAGTAAATCATACATGCGGGGACGGATTTTTATTTTCGTCCAAAATAACCACTTTTGGGGACGGATTTTTATTTCGTCCATTGCAACAAATTGGCATGTATGATTTGAAGACATTAGTTTAGGGAAATCTCGGTACATGAAAACTGACTTGAGTCACGGAGTGTTAGACCCTAACTAGGATTGTGTGGTTTGTGCTCGACTTGAATATGAGGCTTAAAGGTCACCCCCGGCATGTAGTCTTGAACTACGCCACGGGCTGAGGTTGACCGCTTCGGAAGAGTCAAGGTCGGGTGGAGCTTGAAACTTCCTAGGATGGGCCTCGACGGGTTTGGGGTTGGACTTGTGCGACTCGATAGTGAGCAGTTGATAAGAACTAAAGATTCGTTCTTGGTCTATGGAGGAATGGAAGATGATCTCGTTGTAAATGCTTACACGGATGCAAGCTTCCAAACTGACAAAGATGATAGCCGATCGCAATCGGGTTTTGTGTTTATGTTAAATGGTGGAGCTGTAAGCTGGAAGAGTTCCAAGCAAAGTACAACCGCTGATTCTACAACAGAAGCTGAGTATATTGCTGCATCAGATGCTGCAAAGGAAGCTTTGGATTAAGAAGTTCATTACTGAACTTGAAGTGGTCCTAGCATTGCTAATCCAATAGACCTTTATTGCGATAATAATGGTGCTATTGCTCAAGCAAAGGAACCAAGAGCACATCAGAAATCCAAACACATACTTAGGCGTTTTCATATCATTCGAGAGATCGTTGATAGGGAGGACGTAAATATATGCAGAGTACCTACTGATGACAATGTTGCAGACCCGCTAACAAAGGGACTTCCACAAGCTAAACATGATGGTCATGTTAGGTCCATGGGTATTAGATACATGGGAGATTGGGCCTAGGGCAAGTGGGAGATTGTTAGTAGTGGTGCCCTAGGCACGTTTAATAAACGTTGTAATTGTTATCATTTATTTCATATCAATAAAGAAATGTTTTTGATTATTATTATTTTTCATGTTTACTTATAATAATATCCGCCCCTAGTACTTGTTAAGCACTAGTATAAAGGCTAAATGATCATGGGATGATCATGTTAGATTTATGGGTACTTGTTTGGAACAAGGTACTGGACGTGACCCGCTCAATGAGATTTATGTCATGGTCTATGTCGTACATATATCTCATATTAGTTATGTCATTTGAATCCTTAGACATGAAGTTATTATAGTCTTCCACTTGATGAACATTATGTTTGACATATTCAAACGCTACCTTTAACCGGGTAGTTATAAAGGGTATGATTGGCATAATCGGATTCACGTAGGGAAGAATAATAAGCTAAATGGATTTATCCCTCTTCGGAGAGATGTCAAGCTTGGGCCTCTCGTAGGAATGATGTTCATGAAATGTTCGGCCGGACTCAAATGAATAGATTGGATCAATGTCATTTGGATTATAAACATATTCGGAATCAAGAAAGTATTTGTAGATACCCCGGGGAACCACAGCTTGGCTAGAGCGGTGAATTATCCTAGGATGTCTAACTTGTTTTAGATTGTTTAGAGTCGCCACCTATGTTTTTAAAGGAACATAAGAAAAACCTAGAAATAGCCTAATTTATGTACAAAACCAGAGATTCGGGAGAGAAGGGTTCGGGGGTTAGGTGACGGAGTGGGAAGTACTTAAACACCCACTCCGCCCCGCTTACACGGGTCTTGCTACTATTGGTGTTCTAATATTTACATGTCCTTCAATTAATTAAATAGAAATGTGCTAACAATTGTGATGAGAAGAAAAGGGGAAATAAAGGGGAAATAAAATAGAATTCTTTTATTTATTTAATGATAAAGATTACATGTAACAAGTAATGTTAAAGAATTACATTAAGAGATGAAGAGAAATTAACATGGTGAATTAAAGTTAAGATTAAAATGTAGGGAGATAACCTTAACTAACTTCAATATGTGAAGTAGTCATGTTGGTCATGTCCCATTAATGGGGATTGCATACATCAAGAAGAAGAAAACAAAGGAAGAAAATGGAGTTGTACCTTGAGAAAGAGGACTTGGAACCTTGACTTGAAAGTGTTGTTGTTGTAATGAAATTATTGTAGAACAATTTGTGTAGAGTCTTGTTACTAAGAACTCTTGTTGGGAGAATTTGTGTATAATGTAATTGGTGAATCAAGGTTGGAGTCCCAAAAAGAAGTCCCTCTCCAAGGTAGAAGATGATGGTTTTTATAGGTAAAAAAGAGAGGGAAATGATGGAGGGAAATTGGTCATCCATGTGAAATGGAATGGGCCAATCACAAATAAGATAAAAGAAAAATAAAAGAAATAAAAGAAATCAAATAATAAATGAAAGAAATATTAGTTTTTGGGAAAAGGCTTAGAATTTGGGATTGGGAGTTAATGAGAAAAGGGGGGATGAATGTGGATGTAAAAAGATGGTTTTTGTGATCAAGAAAAGATGTTTGTAAATAAGAAAAGGGAGGGAAATAAGGTGCAATCCGTTACTGCCAAAGTGGGAAGCGCGCGGGTCCGGCTTTTGGGGCGGGACGCGCGCGCGTCTCACTGGCAGTGCCGGAAGCGCCCGCGGGTGAAAAATGACAGAATGACAGAATGACCCTAAAAGTTAACTCTGTTATGCAGTTTAGTCCAAAACTAACGGAATCAGTTAGGAACTTAACCGAAGTAACAGAAATCAACAAAAATAAGTTAAATAAAAATACTTTGTATGCAATCGGGGTGAGAGGTCCAAGGCGGGGTGTCTACAGTATTGAACAAAACAAGTTGACTGTTTGACCATGACTTGTATTCAATGACATCGTGGATAAAAGGATTATGACATATTCTAAAGGAATGCGCAACTTGTATCTAGTTATACTATTTGGGTAGGTATGACGGTTTGCTAGAACCTAATCATATCTTATAGTTTCATGTTTGAACCCATTGCCAACTTAGTATAATCCTAGAGGGTCACACACAATAGAACGAATCTTTAAAAGGACTAAAGTAGAATTTTTCAGTGTTTCTGGGCAGACGGGCGACCGCCCAAAAGGGACCGGGCGACCGCCCAAAGTTGGTTGACCGCACAGCCTTCTTTGGGCGTCCGCACGGTGCTGTCGGGAGGCAGATTCCTAATTTGATTAGGAAACGAATTTTGGATGGATTTTGGCACAAGTTTCCTATTTGGAATAGGTCCTACTTGTGTATAAAAGACCAAATTCGGCCAGCACTCTTCCCCAATGTTTATGTGAGTCTCCAAAGAGTTTGAGAGAGTTTATTTTGTTCCAAGATATCTTTTGATTGAAGAACAAAATAATACACAAGAAAAATTCCATATAGTCATATTAAATTGTGAAAGTGTGTTTCATAATTTTGGTCTAGCAACCAAGATCAAGAAGCTCCTTGATATTCGTTCGTGGTGTGGATACCGCTAGAGGGTGAAGCTTATCATCTTCGAAGTTCGTGTTCTTACTTTTGTGATTAAAGCTTCAAGTTCTCCACCAAGATCAAAGCTAGAATTCAAAGTCGTCAAGGGTTAGTTTTTCCTCTATTCATATTGTTGTATTTGATTTAATCAAGTGAATGGATCTATGGGCTTTGGGTTTCAAAATTTTAAATGCTAAATTCCGCTGCGCATGTTACATCGAAACCCAACACTTTTCTCTCTGCTCTCAATTTTTCTTTAGGATAAACTGCATTGTATTTCCATATCTTTATAGATGGCAGTTCTCTCCTTATACTTCCATTCCTCTCTCCAATATCCAAATTCTTTCCATTGCCCCTTCTTTTCCTTATACCTCACTTTCCATAATTCCTTTCCCTACCACCTCTATTGAATCTAATCCAATGAGAATCCAACAAGTTCTGGATTCACTTTTTGCTCAAGCTGTCTTTTTTCCTCTCTGCCCTTCATTGTTGATGCCATTAAGAGGGAGAATAAAGTGGCTGACCCTAGGCTTGGGAAATTAGAATTTAAGGTGGAATCAATTCTAGAGAATCAGCTCAAGTTAGAAAACAACCTTGAAACTCTAAAAGCGCTGAGTTCTCTTAGGCATGAAGTGGCTCAAGAGATGAATGAGATTCTACAGAAGAAGTTAGACCACTAGCTGATCTGACGGTTTCATCAACTGACTATCTAGTTCATTTTGCTCGCGACCTCAAGAATCTATCTGAAAAGATCCTAGAAAAGGTAAATGAACCAACCTCTCTTCGTCTTAAGTCAGCTGAATATGTGTTTGAAACCGCCAGCCTAGTTGAGCCTTCTGATGCTGCTCAAACCGCAGACCAAGCCGCCGCTAGGGTTCCTGATAGAACTGACTAGATTTCTTTCTATCCTTTTGTAATCAGTTTTGCCTTTCATTATTTTCCTTGTAATTTGTAACTTCCAAAACCTTTAAAGGATTATAATGAAATGAATGCATTGCATCCAATATTCCAAAACTTTGTTTATTCAAACTACTTGTTTGTGGAACAATGCATTTTTAAAAACTCATGAACAATTTTTTTGAAAACATTTTCTAAGTGTATGTGTTTTAAACATTCAGTTTAAACATGCATATCTAATCCTTTTAATCACATTTCTAAATATGCATCTGAATGTATTTCTTTTCTATCTGTTCTTCATTTCCTTTGTTTGTTGATAGATTAGAAATCTATGATCTAGCATTGTGTGTGCATTTGACTTGGGACATGCAGTTTCTATACATATCCATTTGAGCATGTCTTTACCAAGTACAATGTTTGCTCTATCATAGTGTGGTAATGGCATCAATCAAATAGGGGGAGATTGTTAGGATTCATTATTAGTACACCCACCTGATTTGATTGACCCATTCTACGTGTCTTTTTGTGGACTTTAGGTTTACATGTAATGAAGTTATACTTCAATTTTTAGACAAGTCCATGTCTAGATTTTTTAGTAGTTAGGCTGAGTTATGATCGGTTTGTTCATAGCCGTTTAGATCCTAAAACAGCACTCGATGCTACTCGAGCCGCCAGCAGTGTGCTTCAAGCCTTCTTCAGAACCGCCTAGTTCAGTTCTAATGAAACTGCCCTTCAAGTTCATTCATGAAACCGCACATGCAACTGGTGGAACCGCCGACCAAGATATTGAAGAAGTTATTGCTTTCATTTACTCCTTGAAGACAAACATTCACTTTACAATTGTAAATGAATGACTTGTGACTTGTCCTTAAAACTTCAAGTCATGTTTTAGTTATTCTTGGAATGTCGGTTTGTCTCGCTTTTTGAAAAGTTACCGTTGTACTTTTCCAACAACTAAAAGGACAATGTCAGGTAGTGGTCCAACAACTTCCTGCCATAAAGCAAAAGCAAAGGACGACAGTGACATGTAAACCAATGGGATTGTGACAGCGCATAAAACCGCCAGACAATGACTCACCTCTTTGTCTAACGGTCACTAAATGCCTTCACTATAAATAGCCTTCATTTCTCAACAATGAAGGTTGCTGAGCTTCAAAGAGAATATCCCAAGTATTCAAGCTTGCTTTGAATATTGACAACCCAGATATTCATATCTTCATCATCTCCTTAGCAAACCCAGAGTTCTTCATCAAAGCTTCAAGCCTTCAAACCATCAACTCAGCCTTGCACAGAAAGTAATCACTTGCTCGCCATCACTTAGATACGTTGAGCTCTTGATTTATTTCCACACCACACACCCGGAGTATATTTTCTTATAGATTATATACCTCGAAAACACAGGTTGTTATAATAGCATTGTTAGGTTAGATTGTGTATTTAGAGTTTAGATTCTTTTGTAATCTTGTAAAAACTCCTCTAAATCAATACAAGTCTAGTAGCTATTAGAAAATCCTAGGCTAACCACCTAGGTAGAGGACGTAGTACTTTCAAGAACGAACCTCTTCAAATTGTGTGTCTTTGATCTTTAATTTCTGTCTTGTCATTTACATTTTTGTTTATGAGCTTTATTTACTCTTATGTGAAATGACTTGATAAATGATTTGCATACTTCTGTGATAATTTAGTTGTGCCTTGTCAGTTGCATCATTCCTTTTTAACCACTTATACTGCCCTACTCTTTATAATTCAGTTTGGCCAAAACCGCAAAACTCCGCTGTGCATTTTATCTGAGCGGTTTTAGTGCTTTAAACCGCAATAGACCAAACTGATAAGTACTTGGTTGATTTTCAAGGGTATTTTGAAAAAGATTTCAAACCGCTATTCACCCCCCCTCTAGCGGTTCTATACACTTGTTGCCCTTTGGGACCAACAATAACCCTCCTTCACCCCCTCCCATCTTGATATCAAACCTTGATATCTATATCTATTTATTGTATTGTTGGAATTGTTGTCATGTTTACATTCATATAATATGATTGTTGGTTTATTATGTTGTTTATCATGTGATCATCCTATATAAAGAGTGATTTGGACTCAAATCACCCAAATGACCCTAAAAGGTTTCTTCTTGCACTCAATAGTGTATTAAAATGATGATCCAAATGGTGATGGGGATTTGTTATGTTAACAAGTTTCAATCTTTAATGTTTATTTTCTAATATTGGGCTATTATACCTTACTTGGATGATAAAGTTACAATCTTTATTCATCTAAGTTATGGTTTGGACCAAATAAAGCCTTTATCTTCAATGTCTAGTAATGTTTCACTTCATTTGGATGATAAAGTTGCAATCTTTACTCATCCAAGTGCAAGTTTTATGGATAAAGTCCAAGTCTTTCCCTCCTTTTTATCCCTTTCTCCAATGATTGCTCATGTCTATGACCAAACCCTTGTTTTGGTCATATAAATGTGGATTTGTGGCATAGGAATGATTAGATTAAAGTTTTGTTCTTTGAGTACTTCATATTAAACTGTCTTTGTTTCTGTCCAGATTCAGCAGAATTTCCTGTTTATGTCTGAGTCTGGACTGTCTCTGTAAAAGAGACTGTTGGAATTCTAGGGATGCATAAACATCCGTACGGATACTTCTTCCAATAGAAGATTCATCCGTATGGATGGTTTATCCCAATAAACAAAATGTTCTTATTTTTAAGTTTCAAGTTTCTGCATAGTATGATCCTACCATAAAACAGTTTTCTGCACAGTTTATTTAAAATGGTTTGCTTGTTCTTTCTTTAAAACCACACACACACTCCAAAACATGATTTTGAACAAAGGTTGGAAGACTCGTTTTATGAAGCGTTCTTGGGTGAACCTTCCATGTTGTTCCTAAGACGTAACCTGACCTCAGGACCTAAAGATCTCATTTTTAATACCTTTTCATACGTTGAATTTAAAATTAATGATGTGGCGACTCCCATGTTTCAAAGTCCATTCCTGGACGTGTCTGATTCGGATTTCGAGTTCAAGATGACCTGATATTTATATCTCTCTCACGACGAGTTTTTCCAGTATCTTACACTAAGTCATCTTTGTTGATCATTTCACCAAATACACATGGCTTTATCCTCTTAAAAATAATCTGACACATTCGTAACCTTCACTTGTTTCAAATCACTTGGGGAAAAATATTTCAATAAAGACTACAATTCTTTTCTGATAATGTTGGCGAATACTTAAAACTAACTGCTTCCTTACTTCAATCTGGCATCACTCATCTCACTTCCCTTTCTCATAAACCTGAACACAATAGCCTTGCTGAACGACGGCATCGTCATATTGTCGAACATGGTCTGGCTCTTCTCTCTCATGCTCAACTCCATCTAACACTCTGGCCATACGCTTTCACCACCGCCACTTATCTCATAAATCACCTATCCACATCCACTCTTAATAATGACTCCCCCTTCTTTTGTCTCTTAAATACCCCCCCCCAACTATACCAAACTTCGAAACTATGGCTGCTTGTGTTATTCCTGGCTCCGACCTTACATTCCCCACAAACTTTCTCCCAAATCCAAAACATGCATCTTTGTTGGTTACTTCCCTACACAGAGTGCCTACTATTGTCTCGACCCCACCACCAATCGAGTCTACGCATCCTGTCATGTGAAATTCATTGAGTCAGATTTTCACTATACCTCTCTCACCATATATGTCCCTCTTTTCCTTCCTCCTTCATGCTAAAATTCTACCAACCAGCCCACTCCTCAAACAAACCCTACACCCGCCCCAGATCTTATGCCTACCTGTAGACACCCTATTTTGAACATTCATTCATAATCACATTACTTCTGTGTCTCGCCTTTGATTTGGGTCGAAACTCGTTAAGTTTGACATGTATCATTAAGCTTCTGACTGACTCTGTTAGTTAGGGGCTGAAATGAACATTTAAACTTAAGCTGAAGGGAAAAATTGTGATTCAAACACAAGATGCCTCGTATGAGACATCCCCCTTGACAGACGAGTTTTCAGCAGTATCCTTGTTGATCTCAACCTCGTTTCTTCGCAAACACTCCACAATTCGGCAAAGATAGAAAGGTTGATATGAGAGTCCAAATAGAACCCCTTGGGAATTGAGTCTTTGATTCCCATCCAAACTTACCTCCTTGACTTGATCCCTAAGTCTCTAAAACCCTATAAATATAGAGGTCCTTAACCAAATAATGGGTAATTATTGGTAATCAGTCATTTGGGAACCAAAAGACACTCATAATCTGATCAAAACACCCCTATATCACCCTCTCAAAAATAACCCATGAAATTACACCAAGCTTTTGGATCATCAAGGCCTTTTGTCAAGGCTATCCATTGGAATCTCGAAGAACGCTTAGGTAAAACCCTTTGTTTTCTCTCTTCTCATCTCCTTCTTTGGTTTGAAGTAGTGTGGTTCCATCAAATGGATCAGCCTAGAGCCTCTCCAATCCATGGAGATGGTCTCGAAGCATATGATCTGACATTCTAAATAAATAACAAATTATTTATTTGGCTCTCTTTGTACATGTTTTGCATGCTTTTAAGACAATGATGATGATTTTGAAGCAAGACCAATCCTAGATTAGATGGATTGGGTTCTCCTTGACCTTCCCAATCCATAACTTAACCCCCAAACCCAAGATCTCATGGTCCGTGTTCCGTTAAACATGGTGGCGACTCACAACAAATCGAGTAACAATCAAGTCCATACAAACCAACAACTAAAAAAAACGCAAAAAGGACGCGCGCGCTCACAGTGGCGACTCCGCTTGGGATGCAGTCGAGCTAAGAGGGTTAGACTTGCGTAGAAAAAATCATCGTTGTTCTTGAAATTCTAAGATTCTGTATTGTTTTCTGTTCCCAGAAGGGATGTCTCGTACGAGGCATCAATGTCTCGTACGAGGCATCAATGTCTCGTACGAGGCATCCATGTCTCGTACGAGGCATCTCTGTGTCTCGTACGAGGCATCGATGTCTCGTACGAGGGATCTCTGGTCTGATCCGATAGTTTGTTCCTCTGGTTTGAAAAAGTGATTCCGTCCGGTTCAAACACGTACACAGGGTTCCAGAACTGTCCTCCCCCTGTTTCTGAGTTTTAGGACCTTCTTAACGACAAAAAAACTCCCCATATATCATGAAGCTAACCTTTGTTTTGCAGGAATATTTGCGAACTTCAATTTTCCTTGCTTTACTTATGTTACAGTTTATGTGTGAACTACGAAGGCCTGAGTTCCTCCACAAGAGGGAAACGTAGGCAGTCACTTGGCCCGACCATTGCATGTTTTCTTTTTTTTTTATTTAAAAAAAATCTCTATTTTACTTTGATACCTAGAACTTGAATCTCATACACGTACACACATGTAGAATAGTTGCCCTACATACCCTATAAACCCGGGTCCCAATCAGAGAACGGATGTCGGTCAACACCCAAACTCAAACGAGTCACCCTTGCCGGTCTCTCCAAAGATGGTGTACCCACTCCGTGACACGATCTTCGACCGTGTTCATGGGGAGCCTTAGCCGTAAGCCTTGTATCAACCTCATGCATACATAATATTCAATAGGACACTCCTTGAGACCTGTCGGTTCGATTCTTAGGATTGTTTTAATATTTGCCCAAGATAACGTATTTTACAATCTATAATCCTCCCTTCATGAATTTTTGACGAATGTCCCTTCGGAAAATTGTCAGACAATGGATTGCGATGGTGAAATTGAGAATTTTTCTATGTTCATCAAGTCTAGTCTCTTTCACCGTCAAAATCTTGCGTTTGACAATGTCCCTTTCGGTTGTCCCTTACAAGAATTCATAAGGGTTGATTGCATTGAAGCGTTGTTTAACAAAATACAAAACGATTACTGAATCACTTAGGTTTGGCTAATTGAATGGTGGATTCCGATGAGAATATGGGACCTTTGCCCATATTGTCCTTTTGGGAGAGTGCAATACAGGTGAAAAATAAGGGGCTCATATTCTAGGGTGACAGAATCCATTGTTCCAGGATGAACTAGATAGTAACCCTCAAAACGGATTAAATTCCGTTTGACTAAATAGGATTAAAATCTGCATTCTGACTGTCAGGCTGGATGCCTCATACGAGACATCCTTCCTTTTCTGTGTTTCTGCCCGTTTGGTCAAACTAAACTCATAAAAACCAACTTGTTGGGACCCCAGCCTGGATTTGACACGATTTCTAAACTCTAGGTCCGTCTGAATCAGCAAGGTAGCTCCATACTCCCAACACAATGTCAAGCGCCAGATTTACTCAAGAACTCAATGACCTCAAAGCTTGACTAGAGGGAGAAGTGGGTCAATCTCTGAGGTATACGCTACATTATTATACGCACGCTTCAAAAGGGAAATAGAGGGGGAATTCATGACTCGGCTACGGACACAAAAGGAATTTTTTGAAAGAGAGATCAAATCCATCCAAAGCTAATTACTAGCCCGAGAAGAGGAAGTCAGTGCATTTCGAAAAGGCTTACTCATGCAAGAAGAATACTACGAAAAGAAAATTGATACGCTCCTGTAAGAATCCCAATCTGAACTAAAACCAACTTAGAGGAATTCATAGCACTATTTAGGGATAAACTTGATAGGCTAGGACCTCACTAGGATAAAAGAAAACCTTAGGACTGTTCTAGAATTAAAATTGAAAAAATCCAGAAGCTTGCCAGAGCGAACCGTACGGATGGTTTAGCCACGTGAGAGCTCCAGTCGTACAGATGGTTTGGGTGACTTCAGTCTCTATAAATTAAAGCCCTTGCTGATAATTTCTTGGGGTGGGGAGAAAATAGTTTTAAGCAAAAAAAACTCTGTTGGATTGAGAGCAGAAACACAAATATTGTCAAAATTGAGTGAAAGAGAGGAAGATAGGCTAGAATCAAACATTGGTGAGGCCTCCTTCTCCCCATCTCCTCTTCACCCTTTTTATTTACCTTGTTATATCTTTATTTACTTGTCTTGTTGATCATCTTACTCTAATGCCTTTACATTTCATGCAAATCCTATAAATTGGAACCAAGTCATGAAATGATTCCATGGTGCCCATCATGCTTTATGTGTGATTAAGGGTTACAAACCAAAAGATGATCATGGCTTGTTATGTTAATACAATTTACGTTATGTCATTTACATTTATGTCATTTACTTTAATGTCTTTATTTTTGGCTTGGTGATCCATTGCACATATGGAGAGAGCCCTTGTACATTAATGTTATGTTTGTTCATTTATAGCTATTATGATCATGTTTGGGTGGTAAAGTCTCCATCTTTACCATCCAAATTATGATTTTACCTTAATAATGTCAACTTTTGATGATAAAGACTCAATCTTTATCCATCCAAAGGTTGATTTTGGTTGTCCCAAGGTTTTATTTTGGATGAATCATCCATTTGGATGTTAAAGTCTCCATCTTTAACCATCTAAACGGTTGTTTTGGCTCAAACTATTTTCTCCCCCCCCCTAAAATGATCAGCAAGGGCTCAATTTATACGGACTGAAGGCACCCAAACCAGCCGCACGGCTGGGGCCTTCTAGTACCCAAACTATCCGTACGGCTCAGCCTGGCGAGCTTCTGGATTTTTATAAGTTTAATTCCAGAACAGTCCTGGAGTTTTTTGTTTATCTTAGTGAGGTCCTAGCCTATCAGTTTATCCCTGAATGGTGCTAAGAATTCCTCTAAACTGGTGGGAAAGTAAATTCCTTAGCCCGCCTTATAATATAATTGAACCTTACCTATCAATGCAACGACATTATTGAAAGGCTTGCATTAGTTGTTACAATAACACAAATAAGCCGTTGCATTAAATGAAATAATGCAACGCCATTCTCAAATCGTTGCATTAAATGGGTTGCATTTGCTAAAAAATGTAGTAGTGCTAGCATCACTTGTGGAGATTCCCGAATGGACAGAAGTCAAAACATTCAAAGTTGCGAGACGAACGACTCCCGCTTATCACTAGATCATAGACTTGCATGACTACAAAGAGGAGTGTGACTCTGTTTCCATCAATACCTTGGACAATAAACCTTGGTACTACGACGTATGGCATTTCCTTCTATACGGAACATTCCTACTAGACACATCACCTAAGGCAAAGATAGCTCCCAAACGATTCGCTGCCAAATTCATGATTATAGGTGACCGCCTCTACATGAAATATCACAAGCAGTGTCTACTCTGTGCTGATAAACATGAAGCCGTAGAAATCATAGACCAAGTCCATCAAGGAGTCTGTGGAACCCACATGAATGGCAACATGCTGGCAAAGAAAGTCATCCGACTAGGGTACTATTGGGCTACAATGGAAGCCGACTGCACCAGCATGGTTACGAAATGCCACAAATGTTACATATATGCTAACTTACAACACGCACCACCATCCGTATTATACCCCATGACATCCCCTTGGCGATTCTCTACATGGGGAATAGATGTCATTGGCAAAGTCTCACCGATAGGGCACAATGGGCACTCATTCGTATTGGTTTCTGTAGACTACTTCACCAAATGGATCGAAGCTCAATCCTACAAAGTCTTAAATGCCAACAAGGTGGCTGAGTTCATTAAAACCAACATCATATGCCGATATGGGGTACCTTATGAGATGATATCCGACAATGGCACATACTTTGAGAAAGAATGTGACCAACTACTTGCAGAATACAAGATAGAAAGACATCAGTCGTCACCATACCAACCACAAACCAATGGAGCAGTAGAATCCGCTAACAAAACCATAGAGACCATCATTAGAAAAATGGCTAAGACTAGCAGAGACTGGCCCGATCAGCTACCTTTTACACTCTGGGGCTACCGTACCTCAATCTTTACTACCACCGGTGAAACTACATACGTCCTAGCCTATGGGATGGAAGAAGTATTACCAATCGAATTGAAAGTACATTCGCTAAGGGTTCTCCTAGAAAACAAAGTCAATGAAGTCGCATGGTTGAACAACCGTTACGAACAACTAGCCCTGCTAGATGAATGACGACTTCGAGCCACCGAGCATATCCAAGCGTATCAACGGAGAATGGCCCGAGCATTCAACAAGAAGGTCAAATCCAGAAACATCATAGATGGGGACCTTTTCTTACGTGAGCATCATCCTGAACCGTTCAAACCCATGGGAAAATGGGGACCGAGATGGATAGGTCCCTACATAGTCAAGAAGATCTTCTCCGGAGGAGCGGTACAACTCGTAGACCTTGATGGAGATCAACTGCCGAAGCCTGTCAATATGGACAAGCTGAAGAAGTACTACTCATATCTCCGTCCCCCAGTTCAAAAAAAAGAGCACGAGTAAAGAAGATCGCTAGATTGAAAACCTGAAAGGGCGGTCTAGGCAAAAACCAATGTGTGCATATATTAAAAAAAAAAAAAAAACATAACTTGGGGCGGGTCTCGTACGAGACATCCGTGTCTCGTACGGTACAAATAAACAGCAGCAGACTCACTTTTTCTTTTTCTTGAACAAGAACTACGATGACCTGAGCTCATTATTTAATTGATGAAAAGGGAAACGTCGGTAGCCTTTTGGTCCAGTCTATTCAATAAATAAAAATCAAAATCTTGTTCCTTTATTAATTGAATGCGTTTCAAGAAAACAATAGGGAAATTCCCAACATGAGCTACCAACTTGCAAAAGAAGAATAAATAAAACACTAAAAATCAAAACATTGATCTATCTAAGCAATCTCTCGATACTCTAAAAAATCTACGCTTTTCTTGACTTAGTAGGGGCTTAATCGCGGTCCGGCTTGTCATCCCTCTTCCTCTTGTACCAAGGTATCTCAAAACTTGGAGGAACATCAAGTCTGCTGAACACCGAGGGAGTCAACCTCACAAACACATGAGGCCTATCAAGAGCTTGCAATTTACCGAGAAGTCCATTCGCTCTCTTCTCGTAAAAGTCACCATCAAGAAAGTCTTGAGTAGCATCTACACTGACATTAGAAGGATCCTCCTTAGCTTCCTTCTCCCTCAAACTCAAGCTAGGCTCGAATTGGTCCCCCAACAAAAGATGACAAATCTCATCAATACCCTCGGCGTTGAGACGGAGTTCTTTGAGGAGCCAGTCCAAATATTTATCTGATAGATAGATAGTCCCTCCATGTCCAACGATCAGCAGTAGTGCCCTGCCCCCAAGCACGAGCCAAGCTCATAGCGAACTCCAAGTCCATGAAAGAAATGTCTTGAGCATGTCCCCCTAGCACAAAAGTATCCTGCTGCTGACCAAACTGTCACATCACCCTTCGAGCAAAATAGAAGGAGGAATATCTCAAACCTGGAAGAACGACCCTGTCACATCCGTTAGTACTAGCCATAAACCTCTTCACCTTCCAAAAGGGTGGACACCAAACAATGTCATCGGTCTCCGCTCTCGTAAAAAGATAGGCCCACTCTTCAATGCTAAGGTCTTTCACTAGCAATCTCCGCCTGTGGAAAGTGTAAGGAGAATACTCGGTCAGAGGGCTTAACAACCTGAAATGCTCTCTAAGCCAAATAGTCAACAACAATGGATTTCCCTGAGTCATAAAGCCCGTTTGGTGCAACTCATCAAGACTATGAAGGGTCTCCCTCAAGATAAGAGAAACGACGTTAAAGGCCCTTCCTCTATCTTGCAGAACAATGTCCATGAGCTCCGTGTCCGCCATGCCACACTTTCTCATAAAAAGCACGTTCCGAAATAATCATAAAGCCAAGAGGCAACATTGGGAATCCACACCGTGAGTACGTATCACATGACCCCTAAATCTCCTAGGCAAAGCGTGGAGATTAACATAGAGGTTATGAATATAACCCCTCACCTTGGGAAGGCCTATACTCAATACTTCACTGAGAGACTCCGCCGGTACCATGTCATACTTAGGAACCGCGATCACACCGGTCAATGGCATATCCAAGATAGTCGCCATCTCCTCTACAGTAGGGACCATCTCATTAAGTGAAAAGTTGAAAAGGTGGGTCGAAGGATCCCAAAAGCGTGCAACTCCCTTCAAAAAGTCCCAATCCGGTTTTAGATTCTTCAAAGTGAAAAGAATCTTGAACCCAAACATCTCTACAAATCTCTCTTGACGAGACTTGTCAAAGGAACGGACAAACATTTCTAAGTCATTCTTGTAGCGCTCCACCGATTCTGAGTCTAGGGAGAATTCATCAACGATCATTGATGAAGGGATAGACTTACTTAGGGCCTTTAGGAGCAAAAGGTTGAGAATTTATCTCTGAAAATAGAGTTCCCAAAACTGATCTGAA
Organism: Campanula takesimana; assembly: GCA_026119855.1. NCBI lineage: Eukaryota > Viridiplantae > Streptophyta > Magnoliopsida > Asterales > Campanulaceae > Campanula > Campanula takesimana. The sequence continues at coordinate 30,229 of JAOWBW010001271.1, forward strand.
GCTGCATGGAGTTCTAGGATTGACTATAGGTCTTTATATATGAGTTCGGATACCAAATCATCGAGGAAAAAGGAGAAACAGTCCCAGACTTGAAGGAAGTCTCGTACGAGACATCGATGTCTCGTACGAGGCATCTCCCCAGTTCAGACAGAAATGATTCTTCTCAAAATTCAGGCTATCTAATGAGTCAAAAACATGTCTTAAACACCTCAGAAATACACCCAAACAGTTCTTACATCACATACAAATGGCCCAACGCAAATCCATCTCGTAAAAGAACCCACGGTTGACCAATCAGACACAAGCTGAATCATTTAACAGTCAAAATAATACTAAAATCGAAAAAATTATGTGTGCTAGAATTAGGACCTATTTGTTGCACAGGTACAACCCAAAAAAAATGTGTCTCCGCCTTCACCGATGCAATAAATACATCAACGGAACAAAAGAGGTAATGGGGGATCCTATCTACTCTTGCATCAAGAGGAAGAAGACGTCGCCGCGTCATCACTCGTCCATCCGAGGTCTCTTCCCGCAAGCGACTGGCGATGCGGTCTGGCGAGCCAATAAGCCTAAGAGCCCCACTATGTCGCTCTTCACCCTCTTGGCGTAGGCCATGAACTGGGCAAGCCGTCCCGCGACCTCTCTATACTCAGCAATGGGCACCTGTTGAAGAGGAACAAATGAAATTATCAAAATTACAGAATCATCAAATAAATGATAAGCAAAGACATGAAATGGTAAAGTGACGAAAAATGACAAAAGAAGGTCACGAGATATACCATGGTCGCATCAGCAGGAGGTATGAGTCCTTCTAGCATATCATACTCAGTGGGAAGACTCTCGATACTCTCTACCTCCTCAGCCATGCTGAAGGAAAATGAGGCTGGTCTAAGCTATGGATGGAAATGGACATGAACGATCCCCTGAGCATGAGCCTGGTCACCCTCCAAAATCAACCAAGGCATAAGACGAGTCAGAAAATCCTGATAATCAGCCTCAAGATGCATGAGGTCAAAGGCAACCTGACCAATCACGAGGTCCTCTCTCTCCTCATCCCCGATGGCATAGGAGTTAAGCATGTGAGCCGGTAGGTCTAATGGGACGATAAGATCCAGCCTACCACCGTTCTACTGGCGAGAGACTCGCTCTCCCAACTAAAAGTATCCCCCACTGAGGCCAATCATTAGTAGTCTCAGGCCTGCATACCCATAGGCCTGCTCAATCCCTAAACTCCTCCAAGGGAAAAAAGCAGTATTGACCTCAGGAACAACGGTCCACTCATCGAGGTACCACCGCATATACTCTATCGGCAAGTCTGCCCCCTCAGCCTGCTCATCACTGGTATCTCTGTTACCCCTGCCGCACCTCAAAGTATCCATAAACATAATGGTGTTGTCCTGGAGGTCAAAGCTGCAGAGACCGAACATGGCATAACCCCAAGCCTGCAAATGGGAAGAACATGAAAAATGTCAACACACGATAGCTAAGTAAACATGTTATCAAGACAAAAAGCAAACTGGGGCTGGCATAAAAATAGGAATACAGCAAAAAATGAGTATTGAACCTCTCAAGCGTGGCTGTAACCACCTAAGCCAGCGTTCGCCCGATCCTGTGAACTCTTGTTCATGGCCACGTAACAGTGAGCCAAGCCAGCTAGACCCCAACTGGCATCCGTGACATGCTGCATGTCCCTTAAACAGCTCAGCAAAGTGAACAAGGCAGTCGACACATGGTTGGCAAACAGCATCTCAGATAATGCCCACCATAAAAAGCCACGGACAGCTATGATGCGGGCATTAACAAATCCCATCTGACCCGCATTGGCGGTGACATAACCATCCACCTTATCCCTCAAGGATTTGAGAGGGACACCCTTTCCCAGGGTACGCACAGTGAAGCCCAGAAGGCACCTCATATGATCATTACTAGGAGAAAAGTCTGTATCTACCTCGATCGGATCACCAGCAATAGGGAGCCCGGTAATGGCGTGAAAGTCGGTCGGAGTCATAGTAACCTCCCCCCCACCTCATATGCATCGTGTGGGTACTGTCCCACCAATGCTCCCTAATAACCTGGAGCGCGTGGGTGTTCCTCCACTTACCCACCAAGCCATCAAAGAAGGGATTGAGCCCCATGTTCTCGATATCTTCCTTCAACTCACCGTAGAGAGTTGCCCACTTCTCAGCGACCGCTCGTACGATGACCCTATAGTTGTTGATAACTCTAAATGGCTACAAACAACAAAGACAAAAGAGACGAATGTCAGAAAAAACAGTAAAATCCTCATTTAAGCATTTTATCCAAAAAAATCGCAGAATTGCCTAGAACAACAATCAAAAATCATGTACTACTTTACTACAATGATTATCGACACCAACAAGGATGAAACTCTATCAAAAAATCATCCATGCATGATAAACCCTAGCAGCGATGATTCTAGGAAAAGAATTGACAAAAGTCGACAAAATTGACTGCAAAAGCACAGAATTGAGACATGCACCAACGAAATTGACATGAAAACTCAGTAAAAGGAAGAAATCCTTACCCTCCTCGTTCGAATGGCGTGGGCATAGCTCATCCGTCCTCCATGTTTTCCCCTTCATGTGCCTACCGAAAAGGTTTTTTTTGTGGGATCGACTTGCACCGGCCATTAGAAAGGGTCGGCAATCACTAGAACTTGGTGAAAATGGAGATTTTTGACAAGAAAATCGCCTAGAGTTAAAAAGCTCTCGAAAACAAAATGAAAAGTGAATTTGAAATCACAAAAATAGCGCCTGATATGGCTCTGGTCTGCGTAAGAATAGGGAAATCTCGTACGAGGCATCCCTACCTCGTACGAGGTATCCCCCAGAGAATCAGCAGAAAAACTTGTTTTCACAGGAAATTCCAGAAAAGCCCTGCTTTTAACAGAAATGTCATAAAAGCCCTGCTTTGACTAAGAGGTCAAATCTGAACCCGATTCAAGATGGAACATTGAGTCGTCAGCAAAGGAATACTTTCAAAATTGGAACAAATAAAGTTGTTTCTCAGTATGAATTTATTCTCACCGCACATCCAAGATCATGGGTGAGCAACAAAATCTACATCAACAAAAATCTGATAAATGTCATTAAGACGTACGTTAATGGCACGGGATTTACAAAGCCGGGAATCCCATAACTGCTATCAAGACGTAAGTTAATAACACATGATCCCCATCACTTAGAGTCCCATAATTTCCATCAAGGTGTAAGCTAATGGCATAGGATTCACATTTTCAATGGAAAGGAAGTCTCGTTGGAAGGTGACGAAAGGTCCGAGTAATTGGCGTCTCCAAAGCTGGGAATCCTACAACTGTTATCAAGATGTAAGTTAATAACACAGGATCCCCACCACTTAGAGTCCCATAATTTCCATCAAGGTATAAGCTAATGGCATAGGATTCACATTTTCAACAGAAAGGAAGTCTCGTTGGAAGGAGAAGAAAGGTCCGAGTAATTGGCGTCTCCAAATCTAGAATCCCATAATTGTTATCAAGACGTAAGTTAATAACATAGGATTCACATCATTTTCAACAGAAAAGAAGTCGCGTTGAATGGGGAAGAAAGGTCCGAGTAATTGACGTCTCCAAACCGAAGATGATTCATCATCAACAACAGGGTATATTCAAAATTGGGTCAAGGACATTGATTCCTCAGTATGGGTCACTAAACTCTAACCTTTACTTATTGAAGTATTGTTTTCAAAATAATTTTCAAAATACCTTAAACGACCGTTTTTGCGTGTTTTCGGAGTCGAACTACGTTTGGTCTGATTTCCTTCTAAGGAATACGTAGGCAGCTTACTAGCACGACCATACCTAAAGTTCTAAATGGTGTCTTTTCTATCGACGACGTTACTTCATTCATAAGTATCGTCGCCGAGGGGCTCTGTAGACACCCCATTTTGAACATTCATTCATAATCACATTACTTTTGTGTCTTGCCTTTGATTTGGGTCGAAACTCGTTATGTTTGACATGTCTCGTTATGTTTCTGACTGACTCCGTCAGTTAGGGGCTGAAATGAACATTTAAAGTTAAGCTGAAGGGAAAAATTGTGATTCAAACACAAGATGCCTCGTACGAGACATCCCCCTTGACAGACGAGTTTTCAGTAGTTTCCTTGTTGATCTCAACCTCGTTTCTTGGCAAACACTCTACAATTTGGGAAAGATAGAAAGGGCAATTTGAGAGTGCAAATAGAAGCCCTTGGGAATTGAGTCTTTGATTCCCATCCAAACTTACCTCCTTGACTTGATCCTTAAGTCTCTAAAACCCTATAAATATAGAGGTCCTTAACCAAATAATGGGTAATCATTGGTAATCAGTCATTTGGGAACCAAAAGACACTCATAATCTGATCAAAACCCCCATATCACCCTCTCAATAATAACCCACGAAATTACACCAAGCATTTGGATTATCAAGGCCTTTTGTCAAGGCCATCCATAGGACTCTCAAAGAACGCTTAGGTAAACTCCTTTGTTTTCTCTCTTCTCATCTCCTTCTTTGCTTTGAAGTAGTGTGATCCATGGAGATGGTCTCAAAGCATATGATCCGACATTCCAAATAAATAAGAAATAATTTATTTGGCTCTCTTTATACATGTTTTGCATGCTTTTGAGACAATGATGATGATTTCCTTGCAAGACCAATCCTAGATTGGGTGGATTGGGTGCTCCTTGACCTTCCCAATCCATAACTTAACCCCCAAACCCAAGATATCACGGTCCGTGTTCCGTTAAACATGGTGGCGACTCACAACAAATCCTGCAACAATCAAGTCCTTACAAACCAACAACTAAATAAACCGCAAAAAGGACGCGCGCGCTCACACAACCACAACCCCAACCGCCCAAACCGAAGTTGTACTAGTACTTTCCCCCATCATGCCTCCCATCCCATGTACTACCCATGCAACCCCTCTTAAAACACACACTGCGTATGCAAACCCAAACACCGTGCTAACACTCACTCTAAATGCCCCCACTCCCGACACTACTCAACCTAAAACCGTCACCAATCCCCCCATTCGCACTATAGTAACTCGCCTCACCAATAACATTATCAAATCAAACCTAAAGTGTGCTAACCTTACCACCCTAACCTCCCCCAATAGCCTTCCTACAACTACCAAACAAGCCCTCGCCTCACCTTACTGGCAGGCTTCCATGCTTGATGAATTCAATGCCCTTACTCACAATAACACATAGTCTTTAGTTCCATCTAGAGAAGTCCATAATGTTGTTGGCTGCAAGTTAGTTTTCTGCATTAAATACAACCTGAATAACACTATCCAAAAATATAAAGCCTAACGTGCTACTAAAGCTTTCCACCTCTTGCTCTCAGTCAAGGTTGGTCTCTTCCCCAAGTTGACATTACCAATGCCTTCCTTCGAGGCACAATTCAAGAAACTGTCTATATGAACCAACCTCTTGACTTCGTTGAGCCTTCCTCTCTCTCCTACGCTTGTCGACATTCCAAAGCCATCTATCGTCTCAAAAAAGCCCCATGGGCTTGGTACACCAAACTTAAAAACTACCTGCTCTCCTTCGATTTTTACTCGTCTCTGGCTGACCCTTCTCTCTTCCTATACAACAAAAAATATCACCACCTATACCTCCTTGTATACGTCAATGATATCATTATCACTGGACCTTCTGTCTCTTTTCTCACATCATTCAGTACTAGTCTTTCCTCCCGTTTCTCCCTGAAGGACCTTGGTCCCCTCTCCTATTTCCTTGATATTGAAGTATCACCCAATGCCCAAGGTCTCCTTCTCTCAGTCAAAATATATCCATGATCTTCTCACTCTCCATAATATGATCCACTTAAAACCCACTCCCACTCCTATGGCTATATATTTATCTCTTATCTATGCCAACTCTTCTCTTATATGTAGCGCTACTGATTATAGAGCCATCGTCGGTGCTCTCCGATATCTTTCTATCACCCATCCAGACATCTCATTCTCTGTCAATAAAATAGCCTAATTCATGCAATATCCACAGGAAACTTACTGGGCTGCCATAAAACGCCTTCTTCGCTACCTTCATGGTACCATCTCTATGGGTATCCAACTCTTTAAGGACACTCCCACCACTCTCAACGCCTTCTGATTTTTTTGGTATACCTTGGTCGTAACCCCATTGCTTGGTCCTCCAAAAAGCAACGCACCCTTTCCCGTTCTTCAATAGAAGCTCAATTTAGAGTCGTATCTGATGCCACTGCCGAAATACTGTGGGTCCAAAACCTTCTCTCCGAACTACAAATCTTTTTTCCTCATTCACCAAATATTTACTGCGACAACCTTGGTGCTACTGACTATTCTGTAGCCCGATTTTCCATTCTCGTATGAAGCATCTCGCTCTCTCCTTTCACTTTGTTCGCGAGCAGGTTCAAATGGGTAAGATTCGAGTGCAACACATCTTAGGTGGCGACCAACTCGCTGATCCACTTACCAAACCTACCTCGCGCACGGTTTCACTTTCTCATGTTCAAGATTGGTCTTCTCCACAGATCGTCCATCTTGCGGGGGCGTGATAACAATACAAAAATATGCATATATCCTCCCCCAATTCACATTGATTGCTCTCCCCTCATTTATTTTATTTACATGATTTGTAAATAGAATTAGAATATTATTATTATATACTCCCTCTGTCCCACCCGAAATAGGATTTTGGTAGCTTTTTTTATACTTTGACTATGTAATTAAAATAAGAAATAATTATCCTAATATAAATATAAAAATTGTTATTGAGAGTATTATTAATTGTAATACAATAACAATTTTCAAATTTTTATTTAGTTTATTATATTTTCTTCAAAATACTTGGTCAAAATAAAGTTAAGTTTACCAAAATCCTATTTCGGGCGGGACGGAGGGAGTATATTTTATGAGATAATTCTTAGCATGTTAGTCTTTCATTTAATCATCTATATATTGCACTCATTATAAATAATACAAGTTTTGCCATCTTCTATAGTTTCTAGGGTATAATCCCTAATCCATCTCTTTAAATTCCAAGTCTTTATCTGTATTATATTATTGTTGTTGGGATCTTACTTTAATTTTTATTTTTGTTATCTATTTGATGCAAAAGTTAATCTTTATATATTTAAATGGATAAACTGGTATTAATCCTACTAGGACCACTTGGGTGGTAATCTTTGATCAATATTGATTAAGAGATCCATCCAAGTGAGAGTATGGCAAGTTTAACTATCTTATTGCCCTTTCTTCAAAAAATAAAAATAAAAAATACAAACTATCTTATTGCCCTAATCCTTTTATTTATGTCTATTTACAATATGCCTAGTTAACTTATTATTATCATATCTAGTCTCATATATTTTTCTTAACCTTTACTTGGATGATAAAGTTCTCATCTTTATTCATCTAATCTTTATTCATCTAAGTTTATGGTTTCTATAGCATTTTTTATAACTTGATATTAATTCTCCAAGAATATGAAGATATGGACAATGATTTCTAAACTCCTCGAGGCCTTTCTTTCCTTAGGATGGTAAAAATTACCAAATTGACTCCGTCACTTTGCTAGTTTTTATTCCATGGCTAGTTAAAGTCAGTTTTCAAATATATCCTTTCCCTTTTGAGGTGATTATGAAATCTATGTAATATCACTCCAATGATGGTACATAATTATCCACTATTTCAGGATTGTGGTGATTAGGTCACCTTAGGAAGCGCACAAACTCATATATAATCAATCTCTTTTATCAAAGTCTTTTGACTACCTTTACAACAAATGTCATTTAAATCATGCCAACATTCTCTTTTTTATAATTATTTATTTCCTTTTAAAGTTGTATTTTAAAACCAAGTTTATTCACTTTAAGTTATACACACACACACAACTTTTCAAAAGGGTTGGAAGACTCGTAGATACGAGGTACCTTGGGTGAACATACAATGTTCTTCCTCAGGTGTAAAGTGACGTGCGAACTCATAATCTCATTTTATAGTCCTTTCATTGTTTAGGCTTACATTAAAATAATGTGGCAACTCTTTTCTTTACTTTTGGTCAGTCTCATTTGTTTGACCGTCCATTTTGAGACTCCAATTTTTGCAATTGAATGTGGCAATTCACACTTTGCTACCATAATATTTATATCTTGTGTCATTTGGTGGCTTGTAGGTTCAACTTTTTCTCTTTCTTGCCTTGGAGTTTATGTTGGGTTGTGGAGACAAAACCTAGAAGGAAAAGGAAATTAAATTTGAGTCATATAAGGATTTAATGGGATTCCTTGTTTGACTAGGTTGAAATTTAATTTTCCTTGGGATTCCTTGTTTAAGTGGAATTAGGAATTTAATTATTTCGGGTTTCCTACTTAGTTTAGGTTTGGACGTGTTGCCTATATAAACCAAGTGATGGCCATAAACATTGGATACACACTAGAGAAAAATAGTCAGAGAGAATCTGTGAGTCAGAAAGAGAGCCACGTGAGAGCTAGCCCTTCGGGGTGCGCTTAGGGGCATTCCATGGATGGATTGAAGCATATCTAGGGTGAGATGTGTGATGGGAGTGCTTACATGGAGAGGTTATCTCCTTGCGATATAGAGCGGTAGGATTTATTGTAAATAGACACATATTATGATATTAGTGAAATATCCTGGTGTAGATACCCCGGGGGTGACCACGGCCTTAGGCTGGAGCGCGCGGTGTTATCCTAGGATGTCTAACTTGTTTTTAGAGTCGCCACCTATGTTTTGAGGAACATAAGAAAAACCTATTGATTGTAGCCTAAGTTTGATTACGAAAACAGAGATTCTTTGTTTTGAGGTCCGGGGGTTAGATTACGAGATGGGAAGTACCGAAACACCCATCTCGCCCAACTTAAGTTGGTCTTGCTTGATCAAAATCTACATGAATGAAGATGTTCTTCTTCTTCTTCTTTAAGTCATAAAAAGGGGGGTTTAAAATAAGATTTGGAATGTAGGAGATAACTCCTTAACCAACCTCAATGAGATGAGGTGATCATTAGAGTTATGTCCCAAAATAATTTGGGTGATTGCACATTTGATTAAAGTAAAAAGAGAGAGGAGATGAAGTAGAAAAAGGAAGGAAAAGATGGACTTTTACCTACAATTTGAAGACCTTCAAATATTTCTTGATGAAATCCTTGGGGAACCTTTAGAAAGTGATTTTGGTATAGTTTGTGTAAGTTCAATTTTCGGTCCTTGAAAATTGAGGTAAAGAGAGGTTTTATAGGTGAAAGAGGGGTGTTTTTGGTGCCAAAACTCAGTCACCAAGAAATCCTTCCCGGACAAAATCCTGTAAATTGAGCAAGGGAGGGAATCCTGGCCAGAAATCTGTAACTGGCGCCCAAAGGCGCGCGCTTCCTGCTTTGGGGGCGGGAGGCGCGCGCGCCTGGATCCTAGTGTCGGAGGCGCGCGACTCAGAGAAGGCAATTTTGACAGAATGGACTAGAAAGTCAGCCCTGTCATTCAGTTTAGTCCCTGGACTTAACGAAGTCAGTCAGGAACTTAACGGAAGTGACAGAAACTAACGAGAAACACTTAGAATGGGGAGAAACACAAAATCAAATGTGCAATCGGGGTGAGCGGTCCAAGGCGGGGTGTCTACAGAGCCCCTCGGCGACGTGGACTGCAAAGCAGAATGCGTCGACGAAAGTTAAAAACACCCGCCGAGGACATCACCAAGAAAAGGCAAAGACTCGATGAAAGCAGGAATTTGAAATTGCGAGAGATAGTGGTGCGCTCCCTGTGTGAGCGGCTTTTGCTGGAGTGTTGTATTGGAGCTCATGGGAGCTTGTCTCGATATGGACCGAGTTTGTTGAGTTGGGGCTCATGGGAGCTTGTCTCGATATGGACCGAGTTGCCGACTTGGAGCTCATGGGAGCTTGTCTCGATATGGACCGAGTTGGTTGACTTGGAGCTCATGGGAGCTTGTCTCGATATGGACCGAGTTGCCGACTTGGAGCTCATGGGAGCTTGTCTCGATATGGACCGAGTTGCCGACTTGGAGCTCATGGGAGCTTGTCTCGATATGGACCGAGTTGCCGACTTGGAGCTCATGGGAGCTTGTCTCGAAATGGACCGAGTTGTCGACTTGGGGCTCATGGGAGCTTGTCTCGATATGGACCGAGTTGCCGACTTGGAGCCGCATCTACGTAGGTTGTTGACTTTGTGGGGTGTGGGCACGGTTGAATGTTTTGGATGAGGCCGTTAGTGAACCCTTGTTGACAAATCCGTTAGTGAATCCGTTTGATGAAATATTGCTTTGAAGTCTCGTGCCATTTGGAGTCACGCTTGACTTTTTTTTTTTTTTTTTTTTTTTGAGTTGTGGGGTACGGGCACAGTTGACCGTGACCAGAAAAATGTTCCTGCTGGGGATGAAATGTTGAGATTGACTCTTGAGGGGGGTGTGGCACCCGTGACAGAACATAGGGAGTTCGGAATTTTGAAGAGGACAGCCTACTTTTTTGAGTGGGAGTTTCTATCCTACTTTCGATTTTTGACATGCCTTAAGGGCGGACCAGAAAAAGGTGTGCCCAACTGGGTGTCTGAGGATCGGGACAGTGTCTTGATATAGGCTGGAGATCTCTGACAAGGCCCTTTTCTTGAAGCGATTTAGACCTGGGAGGCGCGCGCCTTTATATGTAGGCTTGGGACGCGCGCGCACTTCAGACCGCTGGCGGGTGGCGCGCGCATCTGGGAGGCGGAATTCCGGGCTTGACATTTGCTGACCAAAAGAGCCCCCAATAGCTATAATATCATCTTCTGTTCGACCACTTGATTCTCACAGCTCCTTTCTGCCATTTTTGAACATCATATTATTGCTTAACTTCGCTTGTGATCAACATTTTCCATGGCTTCCAATTCTTTTGCCCTTGATGCCAAGGTTGTTAGTGAGTATGAAAAGGACTTGGGTACTTTTGTGTATTCTTTCAAGACCCATCCCAAGAAGGCCTTCATTAAAGACTTCGGGTTCCGAATTCTTTTCACTTTGCGGACGTTGAAGCCGGATTGGGATTTGTTGAGAGCTGCCGCGGCTTTCTGGGATTGCGACAGCCATACCTTCAACCTTTTAGCTAATGAAATGGTGCCGACTGTTGACGATTTTGGGGCCATCCTTGGCATGCCTTTGGCCGGTCAGATCGCCGTCCCTAAATATCACCGTGGTGCCGTCGACTCTTGGGTTGAGTTACTGAATCTCCCTGTTGAGGACGTGAGGAAGATGTTGCACGGTACCGTGATTGACATAACTGAGTTGCCGATGTTCTTCAGTTTACACTCGGAGGACCCGGTGGTTCAATCTTTCACAAGAAATGCCATGGCCGTTTGTCTCTTCAGCGAAGTACTGTTTGTTACACCCTTCGGGACTGCGGACGTGCAGTTGGCTGAGATTATTTTGCAAGATAAGGAGCAGCAATTTAGTGTAATCCCTCTTATTGTAGGGGAGACGTTGCACGGCCTTGATGAGTTACATAGGACGGGCAAGATGTGTCGGGGAAGCCCTTTGCTCTTGACCATATGGCTCCGAGAACACTTCAGAATTTATTCTCCGGATGGTGATTTGTCTCCTTTTGCTGTTCATAGGAGGAAGTTGTTGATCCGGGATTTATCTGAAGATGATTGGAAGAAATTCTTTGCCTCTCGGGTGACCGCCGATATTGAGTGGTGTCCTCCTTCTTAGGGTCTTCGTCCTTTTGTGGAATGGACTCTTGGTTTTCGGCACGTGGTTGTACCCGGTTTGAGAGATTCTTCATTTTACCAGCCAGAGCGGGTTCTGCGGTAGTTCGGTCGCCAACAGACAATTCCTTTTCCAAGGGATGGAATGCTTCGTCCAGTTGCTTACATGGGTCCTGACTTCTCGAGTGAGCTTCAGTCGGCTTGGGGAGATGACCGCAATCGTTGGGCTTTCGTTCCTCTGCATCGGGGGAGTGTCTTCCTTCCCGAGAGCTACTTGGACTATTTATTTGGCACCCTTTACCGTGGCATCACTTGGGTTGATGTGCTTCGTGCCGAGTTGTTGGGACAGGGTTTTGAGCCTAGCAGCACTTTGAGATATAGGGAGGCTGCTGCTGATTCGAGTAACATTCTCGCTGACCCTTTCGGTACTCCTTTGGATGACTTTTATTCTAGGAGACGTGTTGCATCACAGAAGGTTTCGGTGCGTATTAGTGCTCCTTTGTTACCCAAGAAGAAAAGGATTGAGAGACGATCGGGTGGTCCTTCGAAAGCTAAGAGAAAATTGGATTTTTCTTAGTATCCTAAGAGATTGCAATTAGACCACTTTGTTTTAGGATTTAATATTTTGATGTCTTTTGTTGCTCAATAAATCCGTTGTAATGGTTTGAATAATTCATTGAATGAATAAAAATTGCATTTTGTTATTTGAAGTGAATTGGGTATTTTTGATATGTTTTAGACCGCACCCGAAGGTTGCCTACGTTCCTCCAGTTGGGAGGCTCAGGTCTTCGTAGTTCAAACAAACAAAGACCATTTTTTTTTTTTTTTTTTTTTTTTGTGCACCCTGTTTTTTGCCTAGACCGCCCTTGCGGGTTTTCAATCTAGCGGGCTTCTTTTTTGCACGTGCTCTAATTTTTGCCTAGGCCGCCCTTGCGGGTTTTCAACCTAGCGAGCGATTTTTATTTTATTTTTTTTTTTATTTTTTTTAATGGTCTTTGTTTATTAAGCGTAGAACCTCTTGAGCTTGTCGAGGTTGACCTCCTTTGGCAGCTGGTCACCATCTAAATCCACGAGCCGGACTGCACCACCGCTTAGTATCTTTTTGACCACGTACGGACCGATCCATCGGGGTCCCCATTTCCCCAGGGGATTCATGGCATTAGGAGGATGTTGTCTTAAGACCAAATCTCCCACATTGATGTTTCGAGGCCTCACTTTTTTGTTGAAAGCTCTTGCCATCCTTTGCTGATATGCCCTCGTGCGTTCGAGTGCTCTTAACCTTTTCTCGTCGAGTAAGGCTAGCTGTTCGTATCGACTTTGCATCCAGTTGACCTCGTTGACTTGATTCTCGAGGAGGACTCGTAGAGATGGGACTTCAAGTTCGATAGGGAGTACGGCTTCAGAACCATAGACCAATGCATAAGGAGTTTCTCCTATTGCGGATCGTATTGATGTGCGGTAGCCCCACAATGCTAATGGTAGCTTTTCGGGCCAATCCCTTCCTGTTGAGGCCATTTTCTTGACGATGGTCTCGATGGTCTTATTTGCTGCTTCGACTGCGCCATTTGCTTGGGGCCGGTAAGGAGATGACTTGTGCTTGGTGATCTTGTATTCTACCAAAAGTGCATCCATTTCCTTCTCAAAGTGAGAGCCGTTGTCGGAAATGATTTCATGAGGCACGCCGTATCGGCACATGATATTAATCTTTACAAATTCGGCCACTTTCTTGGCGTTGAGGGTCCGATAGGCTTGTGCTTCGACCCACTTTGTGAAGTAGTCGACTGCCACTAGGACGAATGACTGCCCATTGCTTCCGGCAGGATGAACTTTACCGATGATGTCTATCCCCCAACAAGAGAAAGGCCAAGGTGTGACCATGTTGTAAAGTTGTGAGGGTGGAGCATGTTGCAGATTAGCGTGGAATTGGCACTTGGCACACCTTTTGACTTTCTCGATACAGTCTTGTTCCATAGTGCTCCAATAGTAACCAATGCGAAGTATCTTCTTGACTATCATAAACCCATTCATGTGGGGTCCACATTCTCCTTCGTGCACTTCACACATTATCTCTTGAGCTTCGGTCTCATTGGCGCATAAGAGATTGATCTCGTCGTGGTGCCTTTTATAGACTCGGTCCCCAATCAGTACGTACCGAGAGGCTAACCTTTGCAGAGCTGCTTGAGACTTCTTATTGATGTTCTCGGGATAGGTGCCGTCCTTGAGGAAGTTCATGATGTCCGAATACCACGGAGAGTTTGTTTGAACCTCGTTGATCTCGATACTCATGCAATATGCCGGACTGCTCCTTCGAGCAATTTTGAAAGGCTTCACCATTTTCCCTTTGGGCATTTCAACTAATGAAGCTATAGTGGCCAGTCCATCGGCGAAGCGATTCTTATCCCTTGGCAGGTAGTTGAAAGTGATCTCTTGGAATTGTTCAACCAGTTCTTCAAGGTGCTGACCATACTGTTGGAGAGTCGGGTCTTGGGTTCGCCATTTACCCGATTGCTGATTGATAAGGAGCAAAGAGTCGCCGAACACTTCTAGTTCCGTGACGTTTCTTTCGAGAGCTGCTTCGAGCCCTGCTATGCATGCTTCGTACTCGGCAATGTTGTTGGTAGCTTCGAATTCTAGGCGTATGGCAATGGGAGTGTAGATGTCTTTTGGATCGACAAGCAATACCCGTATACCAAAACCCTGTTTATTGGCGGCGCCATCGAAAAAAAGTTGCCACTTGTCTTCCTCGGTTGTGGTACAAATTAAATGCTCGTCGGGGAACTGTACATCTTCCCCCTTCACTTCGTCACATGGGAATTCGGCAAGCTGGTCACTGAACACTTTCCCCCTTACGGATTTTAGTGTGACGTAAGTGATATCATAGCCGGCGAGCATGAAGTACCATTTGGCTATTCTTGATCGGAAAAGCTTCCATATAGTGTTTGAGCTTTTGAGTGACCCAAACCAATGCTGCACATGACTTCTCTAAGACAGAGTAGTTCTTTTCGCCCCCTTGGAATCGGCGACTGACAAAATAAATGGCGTTCTCCTTTGTGGACTCTCGTTGCTCTTGTGCTAACATAGCCCCTAGGGCTTCATCATTGACAGTGAGATAAAGGAACATAGGTTTCTCCTTGTGCGGCGGAACTAGAATAGGAGGGCACGTCAAGTAACGCTTTACTTGATCGAAGGCTTCTTGGTACGCGTCGGTCCATTCTAGAGCCACATTCTTCTTGAGTAGCTTGAAGATTGGCTCGCACATGGAAGTGAGTTGGTGCACAAACCGACTGATGTATTGTAGTCTTCCCATGAAACTTTTAATCTCTTTCTGCGTCTTTGGAGGAGGCATGTCAATGATTGCCTTGATTTTGGAGGGGTCTACTTCGATTCCCCTTTCAGTGACCATATAACCAAGAACTTTGCCTCAGATAACCCCTAATGTGCACTTTGCAGGGTTGAGCCTCATCTTGTGTTGACGAAGCCTTTCGAAGAACTTGCGGAGATCGATTAGGTGTTGACCATCGGTTCCTTTGGAGTGAATGATCATGTCGTCCACATAGACCTCGATTTCTTTGTGAATCATATCGTGGAACAAGTCTGTCACGGCTCTTTGGTGGGAAGCCCCAGCATTTCTTAACCCAAACGGCATGACTGTGTAGCAAAAGGTACCCCACGGTGTTGTGAAGGCTGTCTTATGTTGATCTTCCTCGGCCATGAGAATCTGATTGTACCCAGCAAACCCATCCACGAATGAGCGAACCTCGTAGGCAGCAGTGGAGTCGACTAGCATGTCGATATTAGGGAGTGGAAAATCATCCTTTGGGGAAGCTTTGTTTAAATCCCGGAAGTCTACACAAACTCGAACCTTGCCGTTCGCCTTCCTGACTGTCACAATGTTGGCTAACCATGTCGGATACTCGATAACCTTGATGAAACCCACACTGAGGAGCTTCTCAATCTCTTCTTTGACCTGCAGAGACCATTCTGGCTTGATCTTTCGGAGCTTCTGCTTTACTGGCCTGGCATCTTCTTTGATCGGAATCCTGTGCTCCGCTACCTTTCTGTCTAAACCCGGCATGTCTTTGTATGACCATGCGAACACATCCACGAACTCCTGTAGTAATGCAGTCAACCTGTCTTTGTCGTCCCCCTTGAAGAAGCTTCCAATCTTAGTTTCTTTTGGCTCTTCTTCGGTACCCAGATTAACAACATGCAATTCTTCGTCAGCCTTTGGACCATTCTCGCCACGACTACGGACTTGTTGAGCAAGTTCATTTAAGTATGTTGTGTTTTCGTGGTCTATTTCATCATAATTTGAATCGTTATTAACTTGTTCGTTAAGTTCATTATTAGTTAATTCATCATTTATGATGTTTGCAATCTCAGGGTACTCAGAAATATCAAATTTTTCATTAGCAAAGAAAGGAAACACACGCTCGGCTATGGCCTCCAAATCCTCTTGGGTGAGGGTATTAGAGACACTCTCGGACTCGAAAGTAAGTGTGAGCTGCTCTTCCTTTGTTGGTGTGCGGGGTATGCAACCCATTTCTCGGACTAAGAATTCTTCGGATACCACGGGCCCTTTCGTTGAATACCAATTGTTGATCGGCTCGGAGCTTGGCGGGATCTCACTGATAGTCTCGTTCATTATGACGGTGTCATGGATGGCGTTGACTTGGCATTCATTCATTACAGCAAGCTCTTCGAACATGGAGGCTAAATCTGTCAGTTCTTCCCCCACGGTAATTTCTGTCTCGGATTCTATAGTCATCTTCCTTCCCCACCATTCACGGGGCGACATGGTAGTTGGTTCCCTTTCAGATTTTTGGATCTCACAATCGGAGAAGATTTCGAGGCCAGGCTTTTTGACACCCTTATTGTTAACCCATGGCTCGGGAAAGATCATGTATGGAACGTCTTCCCCTTGGCGGACAAAATAACCATTCAACGTCTTGCGGTAAGGCCTTAGATTAGGGACTTCATACCTACGGCCTTCTTTACGAGCTCGGGCCTTTTCGTTCTTGATCGCTTGCTCTTGCTTCAAGTCTTCTTCGGAAGGCTCGTACCCCAAACCGAATGTGTTCTTGACAAATGGGACTTGTACGGGATGTAGGATTCCTTGTTAATATTTCCCTAGGCCTAAACCAGGGAAGTGTCCATATTCCTCATCATGCGGAGGACTTTGTGATTGCTGGGGGTCCATGATCCGTTTCCCCCTTCTTTATCAATGGCGTTGATCGAGACGCCGGAGAGAGTGGAGTCTGGTAGACCATGCTGAACTTGGTGGACGGGCTCACCTTTTCTGTGGATAGTGATGTTTTCAGCCATTACGGTCACTATTTCATCACCATTTTGGATCTTGACACATTGGTGGAGAGTTGACGGTACGGTATTAGCACTGTGAATCCATGGTCGACCCAACAGTAAGTTGAACGAGGCCGGGATATCAAGCACTTGGAATGGAATGGACATGACCATGCTTCCAAACTCAATGTCTATTTCGATCATACCCATGACTGTACCGGCAGTGCTGTCATAACCTCGGATTACTTGAGTAGAAGGCTTCAAATCAGAATCCTTAAGCCCAATATGCCCATGATTCTACCAGGCATGAGATTGAGTGCGGAACCACCGTCAACTAAGACTCTTGAGACGGGCCTCCCCCTTGCTCGTACCTTGAGGTAAATAGCTTCGTTGTGGTCGGAACCAAACGGTGGAAGGTCCATATCGGGAAAGGTGATGACGTTGCCAAAGTGAATGTGACCAATCATTGCCGTGAGGTCCTCGGGAGAAGTATCGGGAGAAACTGAGGTATCATCGAGATTGCGGATGATGAGATCTCGGTGTTTCTTCGAGGATGCAATGAGGTCCCAAATAGAGATGTTGGCTTGAGTTTTCTTGAGTTGGACAAGTAGAGGATCTTCGGGAGCGTTGTGAGCTTGCGGCTTTTGAGAAGAGGAGCTCGGTGCGGAAGTGGAAGGGTTGCTTGCTATGACTCGACCGGATCGAGTTAGCATGTTGACGTTCCCATCTTGCTTCTTTTTCCTATTCTCTAGTACTTCCCTCATTACCTCATCGTAAGTCACTACATAACAAGAATTGTCAAGTTTATTCATAACATTGGGGCCCCCATTCACAATTGGGATTGAATGGGTGGTCCCCTCAAATTCTCATATCTCTATTACATTGACATGCTCGTCATTAGTCACTACAAATTCTTTCTTATCTATGAGATCTTGAATGACATTGCGGAGAATGAAGCATTCCTCGGTGGTGTGGCCACTATATTGGTGGTAGCCACAATATTTGTGGTGAGCATGATTGGAGTTGATCGTCTTGGGTTGGTACCCTTGCACAGGTGTGACTTGACCCTTTGCCTTGAGGACCTCGAACACTTCGGTTTGAGTCATGCCTTGGAGAGGCGTGTAGACACGGTCACTTCGGGACTTTTCCCTTGAGGTGGAGGAACCTTTTTGTAATTCCCCTTGTCAATAGTGACGGCGTTGACCGAGGCCTCTTTTGTGGAGTTGGAAGCGGCCTTGTAGCGGTAAGTAGGAGTGGTCTTCTTAATCTCCTTGAGCAAGTCATCCATGCGTACCCCCGCCTCATACATTTGGGAGAAGTCGGAGTAGCAAGCCCCACTTAGGTGAGTGCGGAGATCAATCTTGAGACACTTGAGAAATATGTCCATTTGCTCTTTTGTGTTCGGCCTCTCAACAATTTCAGAGAGTTTGTCATTCCATCTCCTTGTGAAGTCGATGAAGGACTCATTGTCTCGTTGAGTAGTGTTCTCTAGCTCTTTCCTTGTGGGCCGGTGAGTGGTGTTGCCTTGGTATTGGTTCTTGAAGGCAAGCATGGCGGAGTCCCAATCAAGACGGACAGTGAGCGGGAGAGTAGCATAACAATCTTTTGCCGCCCCCTCGAGAGTGAGAGGAAAGCATTGAGCCATCACCTTGGGGGAGACCTTCTTTGGAACCATTGCCCAAATATAAGTCTCAATGTGAGCCATAGGACAAGAGTTTCCCTTGAATTTGCTTATGTCGGGCATCTTGAACTTATCGGGAAGACCGGCCATAGTACTCATGAGGATGGATGATTGATAAAGGCTTGTGTCGGAGCCTTTCCCCATGTTGAGCCCATTGAATTTTTGGTCGATGTAGGCCATGATAGAATCCACCATTTTGGGCTCGTTGTTCTCGGAACTTGGTTCCCCCATTTTCTTGGTGCGGGTGTTGACATAAGGACTCTTGAACAAACCCTCGGTCCATTCGGATTCATCATCATTGTTCTTGTTCTTTCCCTTGGCAAGGTTGGTGAGCTTTTCTTTCATTAGCTCCATTTCGGCCTCGTGGGCTTCCCTTTGGTTGTCGAGGTGGGATTGCGAAATGTCGTCTTTGCTTTATGCCTCCTTGTTAAGGGTGGAGACTTGCTCTTGGAGGAGTTGGACCATAGTTGAGAGCTGTTCGAGAGACATGGTGTTGCTGCTTCCGGTCATGGTTGATGTCGGAGCTGTTGGAGTGATCTCTTCACGGACTAACCGATTTGCTGAATCCCGGTAGACTTTGTAAGTAGCAATTGAACCTATATTGCAGAAGAGGCCCTTGTCAGTCTTGAGTAACACTTGCGGTCCATGAAGAGGCTTAGAACACACAGTTGGGCACACGACTCGAACCACATAAGAAAAGACTTTTTTTTTTTTTTTTATAAGTCGGAGGGAATGAATCCCTTTTGGGGTTTCTAAGAAAATAATGGAATCGTCACACTAGTATATAGACCATCTCGCGGTCCCATATACTCATCGGATTCCATCGCGCTTGTAGATCCTACATGTATCGGGATTAAACTAAATTAATGTAGTAAAGCATACATGCGGGGACGGATTTTTATTTTCGTCCAAAATAACCACTTTTGGGGACGGATTTTTATTGCGTTCATTTCAACAAGTTGGCATGTATGATTTGAAGACATTAGTTTAGGGAAATCTCGGTACATGGAAACCGACTTGAGTCACGGAGTGTTAGACCTTAACTAGAATTTGTGTGGTTTGTGCTCGGCTTGAATATGAGGCTCAAAGGTCACCCCCGGCATGTAGTCTTGAACTACGCCACGGGCTGAGGTTTACCACTTCGAAAGAGCCAAGGTCTGGTGGAACTTGAAACTTTCTAGGACGGGCCTCGACGGGTTTGGGGTTGGACTTGTGCGACTCGATAGTGAGCAGTTCATAGGAATATGTGCATGTAGTGTGAGGTCTAACAAGTGACAAAAAATTTATTAATTTTTTTTTTTTTGAAAAGAAAGAAAAACACACAAAACACATAAGCACATAAAATTACAACTCCCGAATCACCCGTGTGACCGGTAAATAAAACAAAAAATTAAAACAGTCCGAGGGTTCAATTCTGTTCTGATGCAGGCAACTGTGCCCACACCCCACTGTTCTGCTCAGTCACTAAAACCTGTTTCTATTCTGGAAACCAACCCAGAAGCGTGCGCCTCTGAGTGCTGATGTGGGACGCGCGCGCATGTCGCAATGCTTATGGGAGGCGCGCGCTTCTGGGTCACACCTGTCAGAATGTCAGACTTTGGACTCAAGGGATTTCCCTGGTCCCATGTTCATATTGTAACCCCTGCAGAAGTGATTAGTGCAGAATAACAGAAGAAGAAGATGAAGAACATGAAGAAATGGGCGATTCTGGTTCTTGATGCGGGATGCGCGCGCCTTAGGCTTAAAAGGCCAGACGCGCGCGCCTCCCCCATCAGGAAACAGAATGCCCAGAAAAGATGTAGATTTTTATCAGAATGCAAGTTTAACCCTCAAATGTAGTCCCCAGCGGAGTCGCCACTGTAGATACCCCGGGGGAACCACGGCCTTAGGCTGGAGCGCGCGGTGTTATCCTAGGATGTCTAACTTGTTTTTAGAGTCGCCACCTATGTTTTGAGGAACATAAGAAAAACCTATTGATTGTAGCCTAAGTTTGATTACGAAAACAGAGATTCTTTGTTTTGAGGTCCGGGGGTTTGATTACAAGATGGGAAGTACCGAAACACCCATCTCGCCCAACTTAAGTTGGTCTTGCTTGATCAAAATCTACATGAATGAAGATGTTCTTCTTCTTCTTCTTTAAGTCATAAAAAGGGGGGTTTAAAATAAGATTTGGAATGTAGGAGATAACTCCTTAACCAACCTCAATGAGATGAGGTGATCATTAGAGTTATGTCCCAAAATGATTTGGGTGATTGCACATTTGATTAAAGTAAAAAGAGAGAGGAGATGAAGTAGAAAAAGGAAGGAAAAGATGGACTTTTACCTACAATTTGAAGACCTTCAAATATTTCTTGATGAAATCCTTGGGGAACCTTTAGAAAGTGATTTTGGTATAGTTTTTGTAAGTTCAATTTTCGGTCCTTGAAAATGGAGGTAAAGAGAGGTTTTTATAGGTGAAAGAGGGGTGTTTTTGGTGCCAAAACTCAGTCACCAAGAAATCCTTCCCGGGCAAAATCCTGTAAATTGAGCAAGGGAGGGAATCCTGGCCAGAAATCTGTAACTGGCGCCCAGAGGCGTGCGCTTCCTGCTTTGGGGGCGGGAGGCGCGCGCGCCTGGATCCTAGTGTCGGAGGCGCGTGACTCAGAGAAGGCAATTTTGACATAATGGACTAGAAAGTCAGCCCTGTCATTCAGTTTAGTCCCTGGACTTAACGAAGTCAGTCAGGAACTTAACGGAAGTGACAGAAACTAACGAGAAACACTTAGAATGGGGAGAAACACAAAATCAAATGTGCAATCGGGGTGAGCGGTCCAAGGCGAGGTGTCTACACCTGGCTTGGCAGTGCCCCGAGATGTAGTCATTGTTGTTGACGAACTGGGTTAACAAATATTGTATTCTTTTCTTGTTGATTACTTTCATTTTATTCATATGCATGGTTGTTGTGTCTCACCATTATCAGAATTTTATGGGCAAAAACTGCATGGATATACCACAATTCCCCAACAACTGGTATCAGAGCTTCCGGTTAGGAAGATCAGGGCTGTCCGAGATAATTGAATGTGGCTGGAAGAACGCATATCAGAATTAGGGGCTGCAGAAATTCTTTTGATTTTATGATTACTAAGACCAAATAGGATCAAGGTTTCATAAATTCAGATGGATTTGGGACTGCAGGTATTTAGGTCAAGGTTGCAAGTAAAATAATCATAGAAGGATATGGATCCAAGATCAGGGTTGCAGAATCTGGTTGTTGCTAGGGTTTGTAGGGATCTAGACGGATCATGTTATTAAGGATTTGTGGGTGAAGTGATAATGGGCGGAGATTGATCAACAGAGAAATTCGTTGATGTGAATTTGGGCAACGAATTTGGATTATGAAAGTTACAAGAGAGAAAGATTCAAGTTTTCCAGACTTTGATAGATGATTGATTGCATAGGTGTGAAGATCATGTATAGGCAAAGGCAATAGGCATAACGGGTACGAGCAGTAGATGTGCATAATACGTGCAGCATGCGTGCAACGCACGTGCAGATTTCGTGCAAGTGCAGATTTCATGTAGAAGGCGTGCAGAGGGCGTGCAGATGGGTACATAATGTGTGAAAAAAGCGTATGGGGTATGCAGAAGTTTCTAGATGTGTAAGAGAAGTCAAAGGTGGAAGAGATACTTGATTGGCCATTGAGCAGCTAGGAGGAAGGTTGTGTGGTCGCCTTCGGTTGTGAGATGTGGAGAAATTGCTGTGGTAGCTAATTTGGTAGCTCTGAGGTAGATGATGTTGTACACCACATACAACATGTTTCCCATGGGTTGTTGCCTGGATTGCGAGGATGACGGGGGCTGAGATTGCCATAGTGGGAGAAACTTCTCCAGGAACGGTATGTTGGTAGAATGTTGGTTGAGAAGGCTGGCCAGCAAGAGTGACAACTTGACCAACATAAGCGTTATCCAGAATCAGTTGCAGATAGGTTGCCTCGGTACACAGAAAGACCAAGACTGTGAAGGCACGCGATCGCATAGGGATTCGTGGATAGAAACAAGGAACAGACGAGTGGAGATGGTTGCATAGAGGATCACTTTAGGAAGTGAAGCCTCAGGGCAAGAGAAGTTTCCGGCAGTTTGAAGACCTATGCTTGTCTTCAACTTGTTTGTGTAGGCTTTGGTGAGCCTAGTGATGAGACTTTTGGCACAAGTCAAATGTAGTGGTGACAATGTGTGAATAGTCATTCTCGGGTAGGAATTTTGACGGAGATGGTAATCACGTGATTTGGTTTCATCTCCAGGTGGGAGATTGTTGGGTTGTGGAGACAAAACCTAGAAGGAAAAGGAAATTAAATTTGAGTCATATAATGATTTAATGGGATTCCTTGTTTGACTAGGTTGAAATTTAATTTTCCTTGGGATTCCTTGTTTAAGTGGAATTAGGAATTTAATTATTTCGGATTTTCTACTTAGTTTAGGTTTTGGATGTGTTGCCTATATAAACCAAGTGATTGCCATAAACATTGGACACACACTAGAGAAAAATAATCAGAGAGAATCTATGAGTCACAAAGAGAGCCAAGTAAGTGCTAACCCTTCGGGGTGCCCTTAGGGGCATTCCATGGATGGATTGAAGCATGTCTAGGGTGAGATGTGTGATGAGAGTGTTTACATGGAGAGTTTATCTCCTTGCGATATAGAGCGGTAGGCTTTATTGTAAATAGACACAGATTGTGATATTGGATGTGTTGCCTATATAAACCAAGTGATGTAGTCATTGTTGTTAACGAACTGGGTTAACAAATATTGTGTTCTTTTCTTGTTGATTACTTTCATATTATTTGTATGCATGGTTGTTGTATCTCACTATTATCAGAATTGTATGGGCAAGAACTGCAAGGATATACCACAATTCCACAACAGTTTATATATTGTATCACTTAGGAGACTGAGGGTTGTAAGAAAACAAGGTATATGATAAAAATAGGGTCTGATTTGGAAGACCGATGAAATGTTCTACTCCCTCTGTCGCGACCCCGGACCCCGCGGGCCCCGAGACCGCGAGCTGGACGTCGACTTAAAACCAAAACTGTGAAATACTGAAGTTAAAAATTTCATTTGACACCAAAAGGTGATGAACCAAAGTTTTACAAAACCAAGTTTGATAAAAACCAAATACAACTTATCATAAACTTCCACAAGTTTATGCTAACAAGAATACAATATACACAAATCCTAGTGACGTCAATGTTTGGTACACATATCCCAAAAGGTTACACATTGATATAATGTAAACCAACCTATACAACTTTCCCCAAAAGAACGGATCCACACTCGACGTCCTCTTTCTCGTGATCAGCGAGACTAATCCTTAGCACCTGGGGGGGGTAAGGAAAAACAAAGACAAAAGAAAAGGGGGTGAGATAAATCTCAATAAGTTACTAATGCAACTACATGACATGCTATGATGCAAGAAGCAATAAGCAATAATAAATATCACATAGCACATAGCATTTATCACTTAACAGGTAGCAGCGGAAATAAACACATAACAAAGGATATAGCCAAGGTTTTCCAAACCGGAACATCCAAATAGAGGATCGCTGCGCAGCTTCATAATCAACCAATCATCATCTTCATAATAGCATAAAAGCCGAAGAGAAAACCCCGGTACCGGAACCAATAACATAAAAGTGTCACAAGGGACAAGGACCATGACACAAAGTCATGCCCGCTAGCCAGATACATTCACAAAGGAACGCTGACTTATCCTTTCCAAGGCCAATCTGGAGAAGGGGTATAGTAAGGGCAAAACAATGGTCAACATTATAATGGACTTGGCTTTGCCATTATAATCCTTCCCATCGCCCGATGTAACAAATATGCCAGCTGGGCTTCCAATTAAATGCTAAGTAATAATAATTTAGCATGAAGGAACAACTTAAGGTTCCAAAGTAGGGAACCATTCCAATTAAATCACCACAAAGGTAAACCAATACAAACCGTGCATCAAAGATGAACCACATTCCCAAAATGATACTTAATCAAATTCCATCTCGTATTTATTCACAAAGGAATCAAACCCAATCAATAAAGTGTTCCAACAATGACGATTAACACTTACCTAATTTCAAACACAAACTTGATCACAAAGGGCTCAATTCTATCACTAGAATGCACTACAATGTTCACTAAGGTCAACTAGGAGGACACCCAAGAATTGGATCACAACGCATTCTTTAGTCACACAATTTAACAAAATGTAAATTTTCAGAGATCTGTGCGGCCGCCCAAAGTGGGTTGTGCGGTCGCCCAAAGTGCCTCAAAACAAGAACAAAAGCTTTCAGAAAGATGCGCGGTCGCCCATACGATTTTGGGCGGTCGCCCAATAAGCCGAAATCGCCAGAAATCGGGAAGAACAACATGGGTTCTTCCATTTTTAACCCAAAATCCAACCTTCCAACTCACATACTAATGTACCAAAACGACTAATAAGTCTAAAAAGACTCAAACAACAACGTTTAACAATCAAAATCAAGAATTAAACCCAACATTCAAGATTTCACCTTTTTTTTTTTTTATCAAAACTCCAAATAAATTCCCAATAAATTCAAAACCCAACCAAACTTCAAATATAACACATCAAACATCATATAAACATGATATGAACATTTTAGCATTAAAATGGGGGAAAATTAACTTACTTGCAAATTCTCAAAGTTGATGGATTTCAAATCTTTTTGATTCTACGCGATCCTATCGACGATCTAAACAATGTTCATGTTTAAAGAAATGAGAGAAGATGAGAGGAAGAAGGAGAAAATGAAGAGAGATGAAGAGGAAGAAAACTTACCCACAATGCTTGGAGAGAGAGAGAGAGTTGTCTGGGAAGGAGAAGGATGAGTGAGGGAGGAGGTGAGGGAGGAGTAGGGAGGGAGTAGGAAAATTATTTTAAAAACTTACACTTAGGCCCCCTCTCTCACACTACACACACACACTACTCCAAACTAGCAATTAAGACTCAACACTTCCACACTAGCCCAAATAACTCGAATAAAATGCTAGGCACAATTATTATAACACATAAAATGCGCACATAAACATTCAAATAAATAATAATTTAAATAAATAAATAAGCAAATAATTAAATAAAAATCATTTAATTACTAATAAAATTAGAGCCTATATTTCGGGTCGTGACATTCACTCCCCCTTAAAGAAAATTCGACCCGAATTTTAACGAGACTTACCTTAAACAAAAAGCCACGGAAATTTCCTCTCGATCTCATCTCGGAGCTCCCACGTCGACTCCTCGATGTTATGATTCCTCCAAAGAACTCGAACCAACGCGATACTCTTGCTCCTCAACTCTTGGACTTTAGAATCTAAGATCCGAACCGGTCGTTCCTCATAAGACATATCGGGCTCGATATCTTCCGGTACACTCGGTAACACGTGAGACGGATCATGAACATACTTCCGAAGCATAGAAACGTGGAAAACATTATGCAACCGGTCCAAAGATGACGGTAACGCGAGACGATACGCTAGAAGTCCAACCTTTCCCAAAATCTCAAACGGACCAATAAACCTCGGAGCCAATTTGCCTTTCTTCCCAAACCTACGAATACCCACCTTTGGAGAAACTTTCAAGAACACCAAATCACCGGTCTGAAAGCTAAGATCTCGCCTTCGGTTATCTGCATAGCTCTTATGTCGACTCTGGGCTGTCTTCAATCTATCCCGGATAACTTTGACTTTCTCAACCGAATCCCGAAGCAAATCAATACCCAAAACTCTCGCTTCACCGACCTCATCCCAACAAATAGGCGATCTACATTTCCTTCCATACAAGGCCTCAAACGGTGCCATCTCAATACTAGCCTGATAACTGTTGTTGTAAGAGAACTCCACTAACGGTAGGTGCGAGTCCCAAGAATCAGAAAAGTCTATCGAACATGCTCGCAACATATCCTCAAGAATCTGAATAGTCCTCTCGGATTGACCATCGGTCTGGGGATGAAAAGCTGTACTGAATCGCAACTCTGTACCCAAAGCTTCCTGAAATGCCTTCCAGAATCTAGAAGTAAACCTCGGGTCTCGATCTGACACAATGCTAACCGGAACCCCATGCAATCTAACGATCTCATCGATATAAAGGGTCGCAAGCTTTTCCATCGAATATCTGATGTCAAAAGGCAAGAAACGGGCACTCTTGGTCAATCTATCCACTATTACCCAAACACTGTCATACTTCCTACGGGTACGAGGCAGTCCCGTAACGAAATCCATAGTCACATGCTCCCATTTCCACTCGGGAATCTCTAACGGCTGAAGCAATCCCGCGGGTCTCTGATGCTCGGCTTTGACCTGCTGACAAGTTAAACACTTCGAAACGTACTCGGCTATTTCCCTCTTCATTTTAATCCACCAAAACTGTTGCTTCAAATCCTGATACATCTTCGTACTACCCGGATGAATAGTATACCTCGATTTATGACCCTCATCAAGAACTCTCTGTTTAATTCCATCAACATCCGGAACCACAAACGACCACGGAAAGTCAAAACTCCACTCGAACTCATAGAAAAATCCTCGAAGTTCTTTTCCTTCAATTTACCCATTACCTTCACCAACTCGGGATCCTCTTTCTGAGCTTCCTTTACCCTCTGAACTAGGGTCGGAGATACCCTAATATTCGCAAAAATAGCCCCATGTCTCGATTCACGAGGAGACCAATCTCAAACATCCTCAAGCATTTTCCATTCTCGAACCATCATCGAAGCCACATAAGACTTTCTACTAATCGCATCGGCTACCACATTCACCTTCCCCGGATGATAAGAAATCGTACAATCAAAATCCTTCAACAATTCCATCCATCGGCGCTGTCGGTTGTTCAACTCTTTCTGGGAGAAAAGGTACTTCAAACTCTTGTGATCCGTAAAAATCTCAAACTTCGCCCCATAAAGGTAGTGCTTCCATTTGTGCAACGCAAAGACTATGGCCGCTAACTCCATATCATGAGTCGGGTAATTATGTTCACTCGGGGTCAACTTCCTCGAAGCATACGCAATTACTTTCCCATTCTGCATCAACACACAACCCAAACCCTCTTTAGAAGCATCACTGTAAATCACTAGGCCATCGCTCCCATTAGGCAAAGTCAAGATCGGTACGGTAGTTAACCTCTTCTTCAATTCCTCGAAACTCTTGTCACATTTCTCGGTCCACACAAATGGAACATTCTTTCGGGTCAACTGCGTCATCGGAGTAGCGATCCTCGAAAACCCTTCAATAAATCTTCGGTAATAACCGGCTAAACCAAGAAAGCTTCTAATATCTGTCACTGATTCGGGTCTCTTCCAATCCACTATGGCTTCAATCTTTTAAGGATCCACCGAAATACCGTCTTTCAAAATCACATGGCCCAGAAATGACACCTTCTCGAGCCAAAATTCGCATTTACTAAACTTCGCAAATAATTTCTCCCTCGCAAGAACGGATAAAACTGTCCTCAAGTGTTGCTCGTGCTCCTCTCGAGACTTAGAATAGACGAGAATATCATCAATAAAGACCACCACAAACGAATCAAGATAAGGATGGAAAACTCGGTTCATCAAATCCATAAATACGGCCGGCGCATTAGTCAACCCAAACGGCATAACCAAGAATTCATAATGACCATACCGAGTGCGAAAAGCAGTCTTCGGAATATCCTCCGATCGGACCTTCAACTGATGGTACCCACTCCTGAAATCAAGCTTAGAGAAAACCACGGACCCTTGAAGCTGATCAAACAAATCATCAATGTGCGGTAGAGGATACTTGTTCTTCACCGTAACCTGATTCAACTTTCGGTAATCTATGCACAATCTCAACGAACCATCTTTCTTCCGCACAAATAGAACCGGTGCTCCCCACGGGGAAACACTAGGGCGGATAAACCCTCGATCAAGCAACTCTTGCAATTGAACCTTCAATTCTTTCAACTCAGCGGGAGCTAACCTATAAGGCGCTTTCAAAATCGGAGCTGTACCCGGCAAAAGATCTATACAAAACTCAATCTCACGATCGCGAGGCATATCATACTCGGTAGAGAAAACATCGGGAAATTCCCGAACTACCCGAACACTATCAAAACTAGGGGATTCCTTCCTAGTATCAAGAACACTAGCCAAATACCCCTCACAACCACTATGCAATAATTTTCTCGCTTTCATAAAAGAAATTAAGCGAACCTTTCTACTCAGAGGACTAGCCTCAAACACAAATTTAGGCACATCGGGAATAGAAAAAGTAACAGTTTTCTTACGGCAATCAACAGAAGCGTGAAACTTGCTCAACCAATCCATACCCAAAATGACATCAAAGTCTTGGATAGGAAGAACTACCAAATCCGCACAAAGGACACGACCACAAATAACCACATCGCAGGCACGAAAGACTCGATCAGAAATCAAGCATTCTCCTATAGGGGTCGACACCTCTAGCACGTACTGTAAAGACTCGAATGCAGCATTTAACATGGAAGCAAATTGCACAGAAATGTATGAATGAGATGATCCTGGATCTACTAACGCTCGTGCGCTCACATTAGACACAGAAACAATACCTCCAATAACGGATGGATCATCGGTAGCTTGTTGTTGATTCATGGCAAATACCCTTCCTTGAACTCTGGGCTTCCCGGCGGCATCCCTTTTCTGACCCTGATTAATACTAACCCCTGACCCGGATGACTGTCCTCGGTGCCTCGTGCAATCTCTCGTAAAGTGCCCCATTTTACCACAATTGGTACACTTGCCTTGCTTTTTCCAACACCTATCCTCCGCATGGCCTACCTTTTGACAAAAGGTACAAGGCTTCCTAATTTGGCTCCCTTGGTTCCCGGAAGTGGTACCCGGGTTCCTTGGAATCGGTTGCCATCGGGACTGAGATTGTCCCCCAAAGTTACCTCGATTATCAATCCTTGGTTGTGACTTGCTCTGTGATCCTTGCTTACTCGGGTTGGCCACCTCGGTCTTCCTCTTATGCTCCCCAATATCTTGCTCTATCAAATAGGCTCGGTCCACCGCATCTTGGAAAGTCACAATCCGTTGAGCAATCAGTTGAGTACGGATAGAGGTCTTCAATCCCCGAATGAATCTCATAGCTTTTTGTTCCTCGGTCCTCACCAAATAGTCGCAATACTGGGCTAATTCAATGAACTTAGCCGAGTATTGTGCTATAGACAACACACCTTGCTCCAGGTTGAGTAGCTCGATCTCCTTTCGGTTTTGATCAACAACCGGAATGAAATGCTCCTTGAATTTGCGCACAAACAACTCCCACGCATACACCGTGTGAGTATCATCCCAAGTAGCTTTAACACCCTTCCACCAATGCTCGGCGGCTCCCACAAGCTTGTAAGCTGCAAACCGGACCTTGTCCTCATCCGAACACCCAAATACATCATAAATCTTCTCCATAGACTCAATCCACAACTCAGCTTTCCGAACATCGGGTTCCCCATTGAATTCAACCGGTTTCAACTTCAGAAATTGCTCCAATCCATAGCGGCGTGGTGCTTGTTCTACCCTCGGACCTTGATCATGTATGGCCTTCATGGCCGCCTCAAACATGCCTTGAAACATGGCACGGGCTTCTTCCCTTGTGTCATTCTGATTCTGTGCCCCACTAGTACCTCCTCTGTTTCTTCTTCCTGACATTGAGAACAATTATCTGCATAAAACATCAACCGTTAATCACTCCGCACACTACTACCCACCTAGGTCATACTAATCCACCTAGACTTATACTTAGAGCTAATGCCATAGCTCTGATACCAACTGTCACGACCCCGGACCCCGCGGGCCCCGAGACCGCGAGCTGGACGTCGACTTAAAACCAAAACTGTGAAATACTGAAGTTAAAAATTTCATTTGACACCAAAAGGTGATGAACCAAAGTTTTACAAAACCAAGTTTGATAAAAACCAAATATAACTTATCATAAACTTCCACAAGTTTATGCTAACAAGAATACAATATACACAAATCCTAGTGACGTCAATGTTTGGTACACATATCCCAAAAGGTTACACATTGATATAATGTAAACCAACCTATACAACTTTCCCCAAAAGAACGGATCCACACTCGACGTCCTCTTTCTCGTGATCAGCGAGACTAATCCTTAGCACCTGGGGGGGGGGTTAAGGAAAAACAAAGACAAAAGAAAAGGGGGTGAGATAAATCTAAATAAGTTACTAATGCAACTACATGACATGCTATGATGCAAGAAGCAATAAGCAATAATAAATATCACATAGCACATAGCATTTATCACTTAACAGATAGCAGCGGAAATAAACACATAACAAAGGATATAGCCAAGGTTTTCCAAACCGGAACATCCAAATAGAGGATCGCTGGGCAGCTTCATAATCAACCAATCATCATCTTCATAATAGCATAAAAGCCGAAGAGAAAACCCCGGTACCGGAACCAATAACATAAAAGTGTCACAAGGGACAAGGACCATGACACAAAGTCATGCCCGCTAGCCAGATACATTCACAAAGGAACGCTGACTTATCCTTTCCAAGGCCAATCTGGAGAAGGGGTATAGTAAGGGCAAAACAATGGTCAACATTATAATGGACTTGGCTTTGCCATTATAATCCTTCCCATCGCCCGATGCAACCAATATGCCAGCTGGGCTTCCAATTAAATGCTAAGTAATAATAATTTAGCATGAAGGAACAACTTAAGGTTCCAAAGCAGGGAACCATTCCAATTAAATCACCACAAAGGTAAACCAATACAAACCGTGCATCAAAGATGAACCACATTCCCAAAATGATACTTAATCAAATTCCATCTCGTATTTATTCACAAAGGAATCAAACCCAATCAATAAAGTGTACCAACAATGACGATTAACACTTACCTAATTTCAAACACAAACTTGATCACAAAGGACTCAATTCTATCACTAGAATGCACTACAATGTTCACTAAGGTCAACTAGGAGGACACCCAAGAATTGGATCACAACGCATTCTTTAGTCACACAATTTAACAAAATGTAAATTTTCAGAGATCTGTGCGGCCGCCCAAAGTGGGTTGTGCGGTCGCCCAAAGTGCCTCAAAACAAGAACAAAATCTTTCAGAAAGATGCGCGGTCGCCCATACGATTTTGGGCGGTTGCCCAATAAGCCAAAATCACCAGAAATCGGGAAGAACAACATGGGTTCTTCCATTTTTAACCCAAAACACATTCAACCCAAAATCCAACCTTCCAACTCACATACTAATGTACCAAAACGACTAATAAGTCTAAAAAGACTCAAACAACAACGTTTAACAATCAAAATCAAGAATTAAACCCAACATTCAAGATTTCACCATTTTTTTTTATCAAAACTCCAAATAAATTCCCAATAAATTCAAAACCCAACCAAACTTCAAATATAACACATCAAACATCATATAAACATGATATGAACATTTTAGCATTAAAATGGGGGAAAAGTAACTTACTTGCAAATTCTCAAAGTTGATGGATTTCAAATCTTTTTGATTCTACGCGATCCTATCGACGATCTAAACAATGTTCATGTTTAAAGAAATGAGAGAAGATGAGAGGAAGAAGGAGAAAATGAAGAGAGATGAAGAGGAAGAAAACTTACCCACAATGCTTGGAGAGAGAGAGAGAGTTGTCTGGGAAGGAGAAGGATGAGTGAGGGAGGCGGTGAGGGAGGAGTAGGGAGGGAGTAGGAAAATTATTTTAAAAACTTACACTTAGGCCCCCTCTCTCACACTACACACACACACTACTCCAAACTAGCAATTAAGACTCAACACTTCCACACTAGCCCAAATAACTCGAATAAAATGCTAGGCACAATTATTATAACACATAAAATGCGCACATAAACATTCAAATAAATAATAATTTAAATAAATAAATAAGCAAATAATTAAATAAAAATCATTTAATTACTAATAAAATTAGAGCCTATATTTCGGGTCGTGACACCCTCCGTCTCAAAAAGATCTTCGCGTTTAACTATTCAAACATTTTAAGGACATGAACACTTGCTTCACTAGCTATGTTGTGTCAATGCACTTTTAAGCCCAAATTGTAGAAATAGGAAGAACTATTTGGGACAATGAGAAATGACAAATGAGAAGATCATTTTGGGATGGAGAGAGTATATACTGAGAGAATGTACAAGCTTGATGATTTTATTCACAATTCTTTAAGTATATATAGTACAAAGAGAGAGTCCTAACTATAGACAATAATAAGGTTTTTGTAAGTACCCCAATCTGAACTTAAACCAACCTTAGAGGTAACCTTAGCACCATTCAGGGATAAACTGATAGGCTAGGACCTCACTAAGTTAAACAAAAAATACTAGGACTGTTCTGGAATTAAACTTAGAAAAATCTAGAAGCTCGCCAGGATGAGCCGTACGGATGGTTTGGGTACTAGAAGGGCCCAGCCGTACGGCTGGTTTGGGTGCCTTCAGTCCCTATAAATTAAGACCCTTGCTGATCATTTCAGGGAGGGGAGAAAATCATTTTGAGAGCACAAACTCTGCTGAAATACGAGCAAAAACATACACATTGAGAAAATTGAGTGAAAGAGAGGAAGATAGGTTAGAATCAAACATTGGTGAGGCCTCCTTCTCCCCCATCTCCCTTCACTCATCTTTTATTTACTTGTATATTAACTTCTTTACTTTATGTTCATGTATTTCTCATAAACGGTCACTTGGAACCAAGTCTTTGAAGTGATTCATGGTGCCCTCATACCTTGTGTATTAACAAGGGTTACAAGCCAAGATGATCAAAGACTTGTTATGATAAATGCACTTTACTTTATTGTCATTTACTTTAAATGCAATCTAATTTATTTCATTTAATTCCATGTCTTTACTTTTGGGCTTGGTGATCCATTGCACATCTCGGAGAAAGCCTTTGTTTATTTATGATAATAATGTTGTTGTGATGATCAAGTTTGGGTGGTAAAGTCCTAATCTTTACCATCCAAACTTTGATTTAAGTAAATAATGTCCCTTTGGATGATAAAGACTCAATCTTTATTCATTCAAAGGTTGATTTTTGATGCCTAATGGCTTTCTATTTGGTGAATCATCCATTTGTGAGGTTAAAGTCTCAATCTTTAACCTTTCAAATGGTTGTTTTGGCTCAAAGCCATGTTCATCAACTTTTGTTCTTTTTTCCCCAATTATTCCCTTGATCACACCCAAAATCATGTGTTTTTGGTGATTAATTGATGATCAATGGGATAGGGATGTTGGTATATATGTTTTTGTACCACAAAGCAAACTGAAAAGATCAAACCCAGTCCAGTTTCAGCAGGATGCCCTGTTCCTGCCTGAACTGGACTGATCTCTGATAAATCTGTAAAATTCCTAGGACAACCATCCTCATCTGTACGGATGGTTTGTCCAGGGAATGGTTTTTTCTGGTTTTGTACCTTTTTGTTAAACAATTTTGCAAATAAACCCTTTTGTTAAATTTCAAACTGTTTTCTGTTAAGTAAGTTTCTCCTTTTTAAAACACACACACACATACTTGCACATTTTGGTCAACAAACTATGGAGACTCGGTCTTTTCCGAGGCGTCTTGGGTGAACCGCGAAAATAAACTAGGGGCTTGAAGGATAAAAAACTAGAAAAAATTGCAAAAAAATAATGGGACACCTCCACTAGCCGTACGGCTGGTTCTGCCGGGCCCACAGAATATTTCAAATTAACAATTTCTTGCAGGGCAGAAACATTCTGATGGTCACTTGCTTCTGCTTGTCCAGGTTCCAATTTACAGCCTTGTTTGTGCACATATGCCTTTGTTTTCTTAACCAAAACTTGATTTTCAAACTTTGGTTATGCACAATTTTTTGGACATAAAATTTTGGGTTTTTAAGGCCTCATTGTGCATAACCCTTTTCTCATGAAAGTTTGGTTTTTTTTTCAAATCTTTTTGTTGTGAACAATCTTTTGTACAAATTGATTTTCAAAGGGCCTTGCTCCTCTTGCAAAAAATTTCGTTTTCAAAACCTTTGATTGTGCACAACTCTTTTTCCATGTACAAAATTTTATTTTTTCAAGATTCTTACTTGTTCATTTTCTTGTCTAATTACTTGTGCAAATTACTTGTTCAATTACTTGTCTATATCTTACTTATTCTTGTTCATGATGTTAAAATGCATTGAAAATTCCTATTTTAACTCAAAAAGGAACATGGAAGACTTCACACAACGCGCACTTGACCTTGTGCACGTTCCAATAACCCTCAAAACCCGGGATGGATACCACGATGCATCTTGATTAGTGCTCTTGTGCCCTTCTCGCGCGCACGGGTCCATTCCACCTCCCCTTCTGAGCCGAGTCAACCACACTTGTCCCTGACACACAAATACCGTGACTATGGTTAGTTTTTGGTCTAGCCCACATCATCACGTCTTTATTACGTGTCTAAACGTTAATTATGGCCAAGTTAACGCCCAAGTTCACGACTCCTTGTGAAAGCAAGTGTGACCAAGGTCTTCTTTGACCCGGTCCTTGACCTATGCGTTAATGCCAACCATAATCAACCAAAGTCATGTATTAAAGATAGGGTGACACCGTGTCATTAAATTCTAATGCTTAGCCCATCCTAATCATCCTTAAGTTCAAGGTTAAGGTCCGAGATCCCTCATTTAAAATGAGGTCATGCCGAAATTTCGTTGAAGCGTTAATATAATATTGACCTTAACCGGGGCTTAACTATGATAAGAATTGCCCACACATTGGAATTTTGTGATGCACTAGACCTTAGGTTTGGTTCTTTTGGTCCGTGGAAGCCGCGTGCCTTATAGGACCCTCGCCTGGGATAGTCCGTCCTTGGGAATGTGCAATACAGGTGAAAAACGAGGGGCTTATAGACGTAGTGATGGCCTCCACTGATCCAGGATTTAGAATAGTGGCGAAAAAGAAGAGAAATATTTTCCAACCATCTAGGAATAAAATGCGTTTTAAGTAAACATGAAAAAATAAAGGAAAATAAACTTTCATGTTGCATGAGCCTGAACCTTTTTACCCAAACACTAGCCCGAGTCGATACCCGAGTCTGAACAAACCTCCTTGTCCCTGTAGCTCGTAAGAAGTAGATAAGAGTTCCGGGTCACCGTTTGATCAGTGCCGAGTCCAATAGTTCGTCAGCAGCTTCACTCAGACTTCTTAGAATGACTAGCCCAGCGGGAAGTAATAGTGGGGGTGATAACGCAGTGGATCCGAATGGTCTCACCAGGGAAGAATTGGTACAAGGTTTAGAGGTCGTCAGGGCCCGGGAAGAGAGTATCCATAAACATCAGGAAGAAATGCAGAGCAGGGTAGTGGAAGCCCTAGGACAGAAGGGGGTAGCAGTTATGTTTGAAAATGATGGAACTCTTATGGAAATCACTGACGAAGAAGAGGTCGAAAACCTGCAACCTCAGAACTACAACCGAGTTCCTCCTCCTCAAACTTACCCTAATATGGCAACCTCACGTCCCACATTCCAAACCACCATTCACCAAAGCGTGCCTGCCACCCAAGTTCCCTTCGCCCAGCCAAGCGGTTTTCCTCCATATCCACCCGAATTCACCCCGCATGGCTCAATCCCGACAAGCCGAGCGCCATTAGCACCAGCCTCCATTGGCCTGCCACCCCCAGCTTTGCCAATCACATCCCAAGAAAAAACCGCATCCATTTTACAATCTAACGGCACAAACATATGAAGCCGTCCCACCATATATTCCTACCAGCAACCCCGCACACGGGTACGTCTACACCCACGTTCCACCTCAAAGCTTTCCTCCTATAATCCCATCCACCACTGTGCCTCCGACAGTAGTTCTGGTAACAAGCCAAACTATGGGGTTAATCAACTCGAGCCCGTACATGGATCCCCAGATGGGATGGTTGGTAGAAAGATTGAAACAGGTGGAAGAAAAGTTTGAAGGAATCAATGGAAGGATATCCTCTTTGGGGGTCACCATCCGTGACAAGATCGTCCGTCTATCTCACAAGTTCAAAATGCCAGAAATTGACAAGTTTGATGGAACCGCTTATCCCAAACCCACATCAACGCCTATACTTTAGCAATAAGAGTGAAGGCTTGTACGATGCAACAAATGGCGGACCACTTCCAACTCTCCCTGAGAGGGAATGAACTCAAATGGTTCTTCAACCTGAAAGACGAGTCCCGAGTGACATGGGACCGAATCAAAGAAGCATTCCTCACCAAATACCGGTCTAACCTGGAGTGGGAAACTAACCGCACAGATTTTCAAAGCACTATACAAAAGGGTGACGAACCGGTCAGTGAGTTCTATAAAAGATGGAACTATGTTGTTCAAATATATGTTTAGGACATAGAATTGCTTAATCCCAATCATAGTTATCACTTAGGATCCCCTTTTTAATAGAACCTTTGTAAGGTACCCTTAGGATTCTTTGTGACCAGCACAGGTGTATTACAACTCTTCAATCTTGTCAAACTAGGAAGAGGAAGCACAATCAGCAGACCAAAATTCAACATGCCGATCAACTTACTACTCAAGTTGCCGATGACTCAAACAATCAGCATGGACAATCTGAACCTTACTGACAGTCAGGTTTTGTTGTTCTATCTCAATGTCAACTTACTGATTGTCTCTGTCCTTTCTGTACTGTCTTATCAGAAAGTTGTTAAACTGCTCTGTCATGATTACTGCACCGTCTCACACTGATGCCGGAACCAAGTGATTGGTATTTGACAGTTTTAGTAAAATCAGTCCACTTTAACAGACTGTATCTTTCAAACAGCTTGTCCAAAAATTACAAGAAAAATATCACTGGAAAGGTCTATGAGTATAGTTTTTACTGCCTTTTTCGGATCATCATTTGGATTTTCCTACAAAGAGTTATGGCTATTTGACTAGAAGGTAGTCCTAAAGACAGTTTCATCTGAATTTGGCCAAGTATTCATGTTTACCATGTCTTTTGAGATTTCTAGGCTATGTTATCCTTAAACAATAATTGTTAGCTTAATCCTTAGAGTATTTTTATGATTCCTAAGCTTGGAGGGTTGTTCCAAGTAACTATAAATAGCCTACAAATTGTTATTGTAAGGGAGAGTTGAAATTTGAATTTATAAAATAAAAGTTGTGCTTAGTGCCTTCTTTATTTGTTGTCATCTCTTTGGTGGATTCTATTGAGCATTGAACAACTTGTTACTCTGTATCTCTTCGGTGGATTCCGTTGAGTGGTGAGTACTTATGCCCTGTATCTTCAAGGTGGATTCCTTGAAGTGGTGAGCATCCTATCCTTTTTCTATCCATTTTCTTTATTCTTCTTTTCCGTTACGTTTTTCCCCATATCAAGTGGTATCTAGAGCTCGGTTATAAACAACCTTCTTAGCGTTGTTTAGTCCGTGGGTATCTCCATCTTTTCTTATCCAAAAAAAATATATATAAAAAAATAATTCTTTTTCTCGACTCATAATGAATGCTCTTGTTTGGCCGTTTACCGATTTGGTTACTCGTCAACCCGTTGTTGATTGGTCTTTACCTCCAATCTTCGATGAATGTCCCCAAGATCTAAAAGAATTTTCATTTCATCATTTTCCAAATGATTCATCACCATGTTTTGAAAAATGCATGGATGATTGTGAAATTTGTGAGTCTATTTCATCTTTTTTGCCTTGGAAAATTTCAAATGCTTTTCATAATGTTTCATTGAATCAAGCAAATGATACTTTTGAAAATCTTAAACTTGATTACATATACAAAGATCCTTTTGATCTTGATTATTCAAGTATTTTCGTTTCTTGGTTCACCAACAAGTTCATTATTGATCATTTTCTTACAACTTTTTGGAGTGAATGGATGGATGTGGTCACAAAGGCGTTAAAATACAAAGTTCGCCGAGCATACACAAAAA
The DNA here is from genome assembly GCA_026119855.1 of Campanula takesimana. NCBI lineage: Eukaryota > Viridiplantae > Streptophyta > Magnoliopsida > Asterales > Campanulaceae > Campanula > Campanula takesimana. Next base: position 68,851 of record JAOWBW010001271.1, read on the forward strand.
ATATTCAAGTGCTAGGATTGCAACTACATGGAAGGTATTCTGCATATTTTTGTGAGGCACTAACTAAAATTCGAGGACGATTTTTTTTCAAGTGGGGGAGTATGATGCCGGAACCAAGTGATTGGTATTTGACAGTTTTAATAAAATAAGTCCACTTTAACAGACTGTATCATTCAAATGGCTTGTCCAAAAATTACAAGAAAAATATCACTGGAAAGGTCTATGAGTATAGTTTTTACAGCCTTTTTCGGATCATCATTTGGATTTTCCTACAAAGAGTTATGGCTGTTTGACTAGAAGGTAGTCCTAAAGACAGTTTCATCTGAATTTGGCCAAGTATTCATGTTTACCATGTCTTTTGAGATTTCTAGGCTATGTTATCCTTAAACAATAATTGTTAGCTTAATCCTTAAAGTATTTTGATGATTCCTAAGCTTGGAGGGTTGTTCCAGGTAACTATAAATAGCCTACAAATTGTTATTGTAAGGGAGAGTTGAAATTTGAATTTATAAAATAAAAGTTGTGCTTAGTGCCTTCTTTATTTGTTGTCATCTCTTTGGTGGATTCCATTGAGCATTGAACAACTTGTTACTCTGTATCTCTTCGGTGGATTCCGTTGAGTGGTGAGTACTTATGCCCTGTATCTTCAAGGTGGATTCCTTGAAGTGGTGAGCATCCTATCCTTTTTCTATCCATTTTCTTTATTCTTCTTTTCCGTTACGTTTTTCCCCGTATCAGACACATAGCTAGTTTTAGCTATACTTTGTCCTTACTTGCTTTTTGCAGGTAACCGGTTGAGACAAAGAGGTCTTTACCCATCAGACTTTTCCAAGCATGCGTGTACTCCATATCTTTGCCATTAATGCTAAAGATACCGCATTTAATGCTCCTCAACTACCCAGCTGGATATTCAAATTTGCAAGCCTTCTTCTACAAGCCTCAAGACTCAAGACATTTACTCCCCCTATAAATAGAGGACTTAGAGCATTGAAGATGGTTGGTGAAAATAGAGCATTGAAGAGAGTTGAATGTTTTGAGTATTCATTGAAGCTCAAACATTCTGTCCAGATAATCATTAGACATTTATTAGGACATACACTTGTGCACCAACTCAACAACAATGTTAGTATTCTTGAACTAGATCATTTAAGGAATACGTTGTTTGAGTTATTCACACACCCACCTGAGTGAGATAAGTTCTCTTGGACTTGCCGCTCAAAAATACTTGGTCAGATTTGTATTACGATCCATTAGTGATCTCTAGAATTTAGTCTTTGTTTCCAGCAAAGCCACGCTTGTAATAGACTAGAGATATCTAATAGTACTCATAACCCAAATCCAAGTTCTAACCAAACTTGGAAGAGGACGTAGCAGTATTTACACTGTGAACCTCTCCAAATCTTTGTGTCTCTGCTGTTTACTTTACCCTTGCCGGTTGGAACTCTATCTCCGGCAGATCGTATATATTTGTTGTAACGACCCAAAACCCGTCCCTATTTATTTTATATTTTTGGGGATTTTAATTTGAACTTATGTGTGCATTTTATGTGTTGCATCATATTTTATGATTTGCATATCTTACTTGATTAATTGTGTTATTTATATAGTTAGTAGTAATAATGGTTAAATGAGTTAAATGATTAAGTTGAAACTTTACGGTCCTTTGTGAAATTGTAACTTTAGGGGCTTAAGTGTTGAGAATGAAAGTTGAGTGACCATAATGTAATTTTGGGATAAAAATCCCTTATAACATGTTTATCTTTCTCTCCCTCTGTGTCGTTAACAACAGCATCATTTTCTTCTCGTTCATTCCGAGGGTTAGGAGAAAAAGGTAAGTTCAACCTCTTCCGATTTAATTCTTTTTATTTACTTATCCGTTTTAAAAACTAATTATATAAAAATGATCAGGGCGTTGAATAGGTCATTTTTACCCGAGCAAAACTTATTTCAGCGATACTTTTTCCCGAACTAGGTAAGTTACTAATTCCCCTTAAATAGTAAAATGGTCATATATTTGCTATATGTGTGATATGTGGTGAAATTATTGTGAAAAGAATTTATTTGTGATACTTGTTTATTTGGGACAAATGGAGTATAATTATACTGGGTAAGTGACTTGGTTTGTATGCAAGGATGTATAAGAAGTATGTTTATATCCCTGAGAATGTTAGTATAAGTGTTTGAAAGTATACTCCTACTCGTGGGACGGTAAAATATTAACTTGAGTTAAATGTTAAATAAGTATATTATAAAAATTATACTATTATTCTTGGGATGGAGAAATGAATGAAAGTATCCCTAAATAGTATATTAGTATATTAGAAAAATGATACTTATACTTTTGGGACGGTAAAATATTTAAATGGCATAAAAGAAAATTATTATATTATTTGTGGGACGGTAAAAGGAATAAAATAAATGTGAAAGTAATGTTTTGGGGTGGTTGTTGCACTCCTGGTAATAGTATAAGTGTTAGTAAGTTATACTCCTACTTGTGGGACGGATGAAATTGACTTGCGGGAGAAATTGAGAATTTTGAGTTAGGCTTGTGGGCGACCGCCCAGAATGGGGTGGGCGACCGCCCATGCTATCTGAAAGGTTAAGTCTGGGACAGAGTCTGGTTTGGGCGACCGCCCAGGGTTGCTGAAAAGTTGAGTTGTTCCATTTCAAGGGATTTAAGGTTCAATCTTGGTCTAGGTCTTAGGTGATATCCTAGAGTACCTAGAGGGTTGTTGTTGAATACTCTTGTATTTGAAATGGTTCCTTTGTGAAGATGAGTGTTGTGAAATTCGACTGAATGTTAAGTGGATATTGTTGAACATCTTTTGATGTGGTTTGGATTGGTTCATCTTTGTGATGTGTTTGGCTTGGTTCCCTACTTTGGAATCATTTCCCTGGTTGTTGTTTAAGCAAGTATTCATTACTATGCTCGTTTTAAAGTCCAGCTGGTACTACTTTTTGTGGTCTCGGGCAGTAGTAGGGATTATGATGGCACACAAGCCAAGTTCATTGTAAGGATTCTACCATTGGTTTCCCATTTTTAACCCCCTTCATTGGGCCAAAGGTTGGGCACTTTGGCTTATGACATCGTGTCATTTTCCCCCTCTTGTTGTTGTTTGTGCGGTTGTTATTGTTTGGTTCCGGAACTGGCTTCAGCCCTTTGGTGCTTCTCAGTTGATACCTATTTGATGGTTATATTTGATTCGAGAACCTTGGCTCAGTATCCACTTATAAGTGTTTATTTCCGCCTTATGTGTTGTATGATGAGTTGGTCGTTATTTCCAACTGGTATGAGACGGTTGGCGATAGGGAGCCTCTCATGTTATGTGCTATATGCTATATGATTATTTGTTGATATTGTTCTTTATGATTATAATATCAGCATGTAACGTAGTTGCATTTTAGTAACTTACTGAGGTTCATTCTCACCCCTTATTTGTTTACTGTTTTAGATAAAGGCGAGTCCAGGGAATAGGATAATTGCATGGGAGGACGTCGTGGTGGTAAGAGTTTGGGATATGAGTTTTGTCAAGGTTACATTGCATAGATGTATAACCTTTTGGGTAGAGTTTCCTTGACTTCATCATCTTGTAACACCTATATTTTGGATAATGTTGGTGTATGTACATTTGTATAAAAGTTTGTAAGCATTCGTGCTAAATACTTTCGTTTGTGAAAGTTGTTTGAGAAGTTTGTTTGAAAGTTAGTGGAAGTCTTTGAACTTCAAGTGTGGATTTTGTTAAACTTTCTGAAAGTATATTTCGAATTTTTTTCTAAAAGTGTTTTATAACGTCTTCCACTTGTGTCCCGGTCGTGGGGCCAAGTAGGACCACGGGTCTGGGGCGCGACAGTTGGTATCAGAGCTAGGTTGTAGATAGTCTAGAATGACTAAGTGACCTAGGATGGTAGTTGGGTATAGAGTGAGTAACATTGAGTGTTTTATGCAGGTAATCACTGAAGATGGTTGGAACAGAGGGTGATCAGTCGGGGCCTTCAGGGCTGGGTCATGCTAGAGAAGAGGTTGGAGCAATGTTCCAAGGTATGTTTGAAAATGTAATGAAAACAATTGACGATATAGTTTAGCATAAAAGCAAGGTTGAAGCCTAAGATGTGACAAAACGAGGAGGACAGTTAAAACCACAACCCCAGCGTGTTGATAGTAAAGAATACCAAGGGACATCTTCGCAAGCTAAGGAATCTTTTCAAGGGCCACAGAATAAAAGAACTCAAGGCAAACGAGTATGTAGCTATTGTCGGAAGGAAGGGTATTTAGAAGAAAGATGTTGGAAGAAGCAAGGCAAATGTATAAAATGTGGTCAGTTGGGTCACTTTCCGAGGAATTGCTCTAGATTTAAGAATCAGTTATCGGGAAGTGTAATTGGGTCTTCTCAGGGCCAGAAGAGGGATTCTTCAGGGAAGGTTAAGGTGCAGGATCGTGTTTCTGCCATCAATCAACAACAAATTTCAGATCCTTCTAATGTGATTGGAGGTATAATTTTTGTGTCTAGTTTGAGGGCACGTACACTTATAGACCCTGGCTCTTCGCATTCTTATGTGTCTGTGCGTTTTGCTTCTCGATTACATGTGTCTCCTGAGTCTCTACCTTAGGTGTTAGAGGTGTCTATCCTAAGGGGGAGTGTTTGGTGATTGATAGAGTGTTGCACACTTGTGATGTGCAAATTTGTGAGCATGTTTTACTTGCTGGTTTAGTTATTTTGCCATAGCAAGATTTTGATATTATTGTGGTGGAGTTTTATATGCTAGTGTGCTTTAATTAAGCATGGTAGATATATGTGTTTAGCATTCATGCTATTTATGCATTAAAGTCTGAATTTTTTTTTATCACAAGGTTATGCCTGGTATTTGGTTTATGGGGTTGGCAGCAGAGTGTCTATAGCTAAACTAGAGAATGTACTCTTCCTTTGTAGGATCTCAGATATGTTTTCTATTGAGTAGTACATGATTGATGAAAACCTTGGATTATCTTGAGTTGTTCGGTATAATGCTATAGTGTTGATATCTAGTGCAATATATCCATAACATTGGTTGAGTTAAAGGAGTAGAAGATTCAACTTGAGATATTTCTTGACAAGGGATTCATTACGTTTAGTATATCTACGTGGGATTTATCAGTATTGTTTATTATGAAAAGGTATGGTACTTTGCGATTGTATATTTAATACTAAGAGCTCAACCAGATGACTATAACGAATCATCACTTGTTATTTTATATGGGGGATATATTTGATCAACTTTAGAGATCGGTGGTTTATTCAGTGGTTGACTTGAAGTGATTATCATCAGTTGAAATTTTGAGTTGAGTATATTTTAAAAACGGTTTTTCATACCAGGTATGGGCATCATAAATTGTGGTCATAGTGTTTGAATTAACAACTACTTCAGTGGTATTGTTGGATATGCTGAGTTGTATCTGTAGCCATAATTGGATTGCTTTGTGAGAGGCAACAGTTGTGAAATCAAGGCATTATGACTTCTTGTTAGAGGATATATTATTTTGAGGGAGTTTCAACTTAGGCATAGCTTTTGATCCTTCAATGGAATCAACAGTAATTGGAAAAGATTCAACTTCAATAACAGAGGTATGTAGCTTGTTGAGATTGGTATACTGTTAGAGATTCATTGATGGATTTCTAAGGTAGCTACACCGTTAACTATATGACACAGAAAGATACACTTTCTTGATGGATTGGTAAGAGTGAAACAAGTTTTTAATTGTTGAAATGAAAGTTGATGACAACTTCAGTATTGATATTGCTTAATGGATTTGACTAGTATTACAGTTATCTAGAGGATATGATCAGTGTTACTATTTTTTAGTGGATATGTCGAGTTTTACCATTATAGTGGATCTAATAAATTCATTATTCATGGTGATGCCTTAAAGAGTTATTGAGATGCTCATCGCTTCAGAATTGTATGGTAACAATGTGTGCTTTGAGAAGATTGATTCCTTATGAACAAAATTATCCTACCCATAACTTGAGATTTATTGTGATTATACATCCATGGCATTAGTGAATGACTTTTATAAATCCATATTGAAGTGTTTACCAACCATGAGAGTTCAAGTATTGGTTTTTTCAAAGAAAGTTACACATGAGATAATACAGGTAGAGTACCATGTTATATCATCCGGGAAAGGTAATGTGTTAGAGGATACATTGACTTATAGTTCATGTTTGATAAAACTAAATGGGGAATGTTAGAGGAATTAACATTTTGGAGTCTTTGTGAGTTGAGACACGGTGTGATTTTGCGATTGTGGAAGCTTTAAGTTTCTACTCTATTGAATGATTTCAACTATAAAAAATTACTAGTGGAATGAATGATGATAGACAACACGACTTTGTTCGTTGCTAGTGATGGAACATTAACTTTTGTAGCGGAGTATGTAGTCGACACTTAGTGGAATCAACATGCATAACGGAATTCAACTATTGGTACTTGAAGAGATACACAAGACCAATTTAATTATGAATCCAAGTAAATGTAGAGTATTGAGAACTAAAAGTATTGACAAGATTCATAATGTGTTTCATGTTTCGATGCTTCGAAAGTATGTGTATGATCCATCTCATGTGTTATTTGAGATACGTGAGGATATTGAACCCAATATGTCGTATGAGGAACATCCAGTTCAGGTGATTGATTCTAAAGTTCAAGAATTGAGAACTAAAAGTATTCCCCTTGTTAGAGTTGTGTGGAGGAACCATAATGTAGAAGAATCAACTTGGGAGCTTCAGGATGAAATGGAGAGAAAATACCCTTGGTTATTTGACTTGTTTGGTAAGTTACTTTAAAATTCGGGACGAATTTTCTTTAAGGAGGAATGATTGTAACGACCTCAAAACCCGTCCCTATTTATTTTATATTTCTGGGGATTTTAATTTAAACTTATGTGTGCATTTTATGTGTTGCATCATATTTTATGATTTGCATATCTTACTTGATTAATTGTGTTATTTATATAGTTAGTAGTAATAATGGTTAAATGATTAAGTTGAAACTTTAGGGTCCTTTGTGAAATTGTAACTTTAGGGGCTTAAGTGTTGAGAATGAAAGTTGAGTGACCAAAATATAATTTTGGGATAAAAATCCCTTATAACATGTTTATCTTTCTCTCCCTCTGTGTCGTTAACAACAGCATCATTTTCTTCTCGTTCATTCCGAGGGCTAGGAGAAAAAGGTAAGTTCAACCTATTCCGATTTAATTCTTTTTATTTACTTATCCGTTTTAAAAACTAATTATATAAAAATGAACAGGGCGTTAAATAGGTCATTTCTACCCGAACAAAACTTATTTCAGCGATACTTTTTCTTGAACTAGGTAAGTTACTAATTCCCCTTAAATAGTAAAATGGTCATATATTTGCTATATGTGTGATATGTGGTAAAATTATGGTGAAAATTTTTTATTTGTGATACTTGTTTATTTGGGACAAATAGAGTATAATTATACTGGGTAAGTGACTTGGTTTGTAGGCAAGGATGTATAGGAAGTATGTTTATATCCCTGAGAATGTTAGTATAAGTGTTTGAAAGTATACTCCTACTCGTGGGACGGTAAAATATTAACTTGAGTTAAATGTTAAATAAGTATATTATAAAAATTATACTATTATTCTTGGGATGGGGAAATGAATGAAAGTATCCCTAAATAGTATATTAGTATATTAGAAAAATGATACTAATACTTTTGGGACGGTAAAATATTTAAATGGAATAAAAGAAAATTATTATATTATTTGTGGGACGGTAAAAGGAATAAAATAAATGTGAAAGTAATGTTTTGGGATGGTTGTTACACTCCTGGTAATAGTGTAAGTGTTAGTAAGTTATACTCCTACTTGTGGGACGGATGATATTGACTTGCGGGAGAAATTGAGAATTTTGAGTTACGCTTGTGGGCGACCGCCCAGAATGGGGTGGACGACCGCCCATGCTATCTGAAATGTAACGCCCATCCTTATTCTCATTAAATAATTGACTTGTTTATTAAATTCTTGAACTTGCATATTATGTGCTAGTTTACTTGAATTAATTTCTTAACTGCTTTAGAATATTAAGGTGGTTAAATGTCTAGTTTTGACTTTTGGGTCATTTGTGAAAATGTGACTTTAGGGGCCTTTTTATTAAAAGTGAAACTTGAGGGGCCTAAGTGTCATTCTTTGAAAGTTCCAAGTATATCTAGTTGTTGCTTCTCTGAGAAAGTTAATTTCTCAAAATCTTCTCGTTCTTTCTCTGGTTCTTGAAAGTTAGGTTTAGGGTTTACCCTATTCTCGACTCCTCGAGCTTGATTATCCCTTTGTTTTCGATTTCGATCCCGGATAAATATTCGTGGCGTTGATTAGAGCGTTTCCGGCCGAACATAAATAAGTTTGGTTGACTTTGATTTCGGACTAGGTAAGTTATTAGCTTCCCCTTGCTTGTAATAACATTCATATATGTTATCCTTGATACTTGTATTTGCTAAATTTGTGTTTTGGGAAATTTCTGTGATACTTGTAATTTTGGGACAAAGGGAGTATATCCTACTGGGTAAAAGTAATGAAAGAAACTTGAAATAAGTTGTTGAGCTTGATATGCCTTCCTAGGAATTGTTAATATGTTAGTAAAAAAGTTACTCCTACGCTTGGGACGGAGAATTTTAGGCCTGGAAAGAAATTTAGCGTTTGCTGAAATTGTACCAGGCGCCGCCCACATAGATAGTGAGCGCCTGCCCATTTCATCAGGAGTCTTGGTTTCAAAAGTGCTATATGAGCGGCCGCCCGGTCCATAGTAGGCGCCCGTCCGGTCCCTTGTTTTCAACAAAAGTGTTTTAAATCTAAATTGAAATGAAAGCTTACCCCTCCTAAGGCATATAGCTTAGTATAAGAGTCCTAGCAAGTGTGTGATACCTTAGGTGCATCAGAAGTGAGTCTTGAACATGAATATTCATTGAATTAGAATGAGAACTTAGTTTTGAACATGAACACTATAGAACTCAAATGAGAACTTAAGTATAAGAGTAGTAACTCTTCTTTATGTCTTGAAAATGCTATGAACAAGCACTAATGTGTTATACTTGTCTTGAAACCAATGATTGTGCACCTTAGGGGCATTAGAACAAAGTTTTTAGACTTGAACATCCTAAGAATAGGATTAGGATTTTGTAAGAAAATGTATAACTCTTATACATGCTTGAATGTCCAAATATTGTAGTTATAACTTGAAGTGTGAGACAATAAAAATCTTGTACATGACTTGACGCCAATACATATGTATGGTAATGAACTAGAAAGTGTTATGAACAAGCACTAACTTGTAGGAGACATGTTCTTGTTGTGTGTGTACAAACATTATATATAGTTGCTTGATAACAAGGTGACTTCTTGATTACTTGAAGCATGTTCCTTGTTGAGCTAGTCCACTACCTTTGGATTAGTTCTTCTCCCGTAGTTCAAGTAAATACCTACTTGTCCATTTTGTGTGAGTCCAGCTGGTTCTCCTTGCTTGTTCAGAATATATAGGTCACGCTTATCGCGAGAGATGGGCTTAAGTGATAATTGGGTCCCTATGTATTTGCGCTTGACCCCTTACTACCGGCCATAGTAAGGGCATAGCTTCCTTAGTTGGAGCAATACGCCTGACTTAAGTGAATGCTAAACTCTTGAATACCTCGTGAACACCTCGTGAGTCTTGATCTTAGGAATGACACTGGTTACCAGGTTCTTCTTATATGTACTACACAAGCAGGTTCTTGTTATTGATCGTGATTGTCAAAGTTATAACAAAGCTACGGACAAAAAAGGGTATTCTTTCGGAGGAATAAGGAAGGAAGCAATATCTTTGTACTTGCTAGCTAGCCTTATGTGCTACTTGATGAGTGGCTTAGCCTCTCATATACTTGTTACTTGATGATACTTGATATATGATACCTGAGTGTCTACTTGAATTACATGATAACATGTCATGTAGTTGCATCTAATAGCTTACTGAGATTATCTCACCCGTTCTTTGTTTATTTGTTTTCCTTAGATCAAAGGAAGGCTAGTGATAGTGCACAGTGAGGCTCGACATAGCAAGGAGCTTACTACGCAGGTGGTATTCTTTTGGGGCTTGTGTCCTTTTACATTTTGGTGAGGACGATGTATTATGGGTTATGTACTCCTTATTTTTGGGGTAGACAGTCTTGTATAGTACTTGTTGTCTCTAGACATCTTGTAATGTCAGCTTATGTACTAGACATTTCTTCTGCTGTGTATCATCATGTTTGGTTTTAATTTTCTTGTCTAGAACTCTTGTTGTGAGCTCTTAGCTCCTTACTCTTGAGTGTATATGTCATGTAAGTTTGGTATAACAGATGCCATCCAGTTTTCTGTTAGTCTCTTGATCCTCGTTAGTTCACGCGCACCCAAGGTCCGAGGTTCTATTAGGGGATCCCGGGGCCTGGGGGCGTGTCAGTTGGTATCGGAGCTACCCTGGTTTAGCTACCCTGTTTAGCTATCTTGGTGTGCTCTAAGTCTGGATAGGGTCTATGGCCTAGGTATGGGTTAGTCTTGGGGTGTTATTAATGCCGAGTGTTTACCTGCAGGTACAATGAGTTCTGAAGGTACATGTGGTAGCAATCAGCTGAGATCTGTAACTCCTCAAGAGGAAATGGTTGATAATATAGACTGGGATTATCCTAATCGACTTACAAGGTTCTTGAAGTTGAGACCTCATAGCTTTGACGGGGAATCTGATGCTAAGAAGGCAGAAGAGTGGATTGAAAGTATTGAGAAGATCTTTACAGCCTTGAGATGTGCAGGAGGTGATAAGGTAACTTTTGTAACCTTTAAACTTGAGAAAGCTGCTGAACATTGGTGGCAAATTCTGAATAAAAGCTGGGAACTGGAAGGGGTACCACAGACTTGGGATAATTTTCTTAAAGCATTCAAGTCACAGTTCATTCCAGCAGTGGTCCAAGACAGAAAAGAGATAGAATTTCTTAATCTGGAGCAGGGAAGCTTGACAGTGGGGCAATACTCAACCAAGTTCACAGAATTGGCTAGGTATTGTGATCACTTAGTTCCAAATTAAACCAAGAAGGTACAGAGGTTTGTGAAGGGGTTGAGGACTGAGTATAGGAAGCAACTTCTTTCTCTACAGCTTACTAGTTATCATCAAGCAGTGGAGAAGGCTTATGCTATTAAAAATGACATTGAAGAACACAAGGTGAAGTTAGGAACAACCATGACAGGTCGTGTATCAGAGAAAGCACAGGGATCTGGTTCTATGGGTGGTAAATCTAGTCGCCAAGATCGTCAATTTCGACAGCCATCTGAAAGTAAAGGTAGTGTATCAACTGGTTCGAGGACAACAGTCCAGGTCCCAGGAGAGTATGTGGTTATTGTTTGAAAGAAGGCCATTGTGAAGACAAGTGTTGGCTTAAGCAAGGAAAATGTTTATCTTGTGGTGAAACTGGGCACTTTATCAAGAATTGTCCTAAAGGAAAAGGAAGTCAAGTTGGGGGTACAAGTCAACAGGCCTCAGGTACTAAGAGAGATAGGGGGGTCGACCTAAAATTCAGGGTCGAGTGTTTGCTCTAGATCAGCAGGGTGTAGCTGAGTCTTCTGCGGTCATAGGAGGTACTATATTACTTTCTAGTATGAGAGCGCGAGTCTTGATAGATCCAGGCTCATCTCATTCTTATGTGGCATCTCATTTTGTGTCGCATTTGCATGTCCTTCCTGATTCTATGCCTTATGTGCTAGAAGTATCTTCCCCTATGGGAGATTGCATGTTTGCTTCTGAGGTCTATAAGAAATGTGAGGTTCTTGTGGGTGATCATGCCCTTCTTGCTGACCTAGTCGTGTTACCTATAAGGGACTTCGACGTGATTCTTGGCATGGATTGGCTTTATATGCATCATGCATTTGTTGATTGTCATAGAAAAGTAGTAACTTTTTCTATACCTGGTTTGCCTGATTTTACCTTTGAAGGTGATAGGCCTATATGTGCTATACGTGTTATTTCTGCTTTAAAAGCAAGAAAACTTTTATCTCGTGGTTGTGCCGGGTATATCGCATGTGTTCTTGACAAGAGTTTATCTGTTCCCAAGATGGAAGATATTCCTGTTGTGTCTGAATTTTCAGATGTGTTTTCTTCTGAGTATAGCATGCCACCTGATCAAGAGCTTGAGTTCTGTATTGAGTTGTTACCAGGTACAGCACCAATCTCTAAAGCACCTTATAGAATAGCTCCAGCTGAGTTGAAAGAGTTAAAAACACTGCTTGAGGAATTACTTGAAAGGGGCTTCATCAGGCCTAGTGTATCACCGTGGGGTGCACCAGTGTATTTGTCAGAAAGAAAGATGGGACTCTGCGATTATGTATTGATTACAGAGATCTTAATCAGGTAAACTATCAAGAACAATATCCGTTACCTCATATTGTGACTTGTTTGATCAACTTGAAGGTTCAGTAGTATACTCGAAGATTGACTTGAGAAGTGGTTATCATCAGTTGAAATCAGATCTGAGGATATACCAAAGACAGCTTTCGTACCAGGTATGGGCATTATGAGTTTATTGTTATTCCATTGGTTTGACAAATGCTCCAGATGTATTTATAGATTTGATGAACGTATATTCAAGCCATATCTTGATTGTTTCGTGGTGGTATTCATTGATGATATCCTCGTGTATCTAAATCACGGCTGAGCATGAACAACATCTCAGAGTGGTATTGCAAGTTCTTCGTGAGAAACAATTATTTGCAAAATTCAGTAAATGTGCATTTTGGTTAAAGAGGTTCGTTCTTGGGACATGTTGTGTCTGCTACTGGTATTCCAGTAGATCCTTCAAAGTTGAAGTAGTTGTAAACTGGAGAGGCCAACTACAGTGACAGAGATCCGTAGTTTCTTGGGCTTGGCTAGTTATTATCGGAGATTCATAGAGGGATTCTCTAAGATTGCTACTCAATTGACAATTTGACTCTGTTAGTACCCGATCTTAAAATGAGTTTATTAGGGCTTTCCCAAATATACAAGGACTTTATAGGGATTAGAAACCTTGCAAAAAGACTTGTCCCGGATTCCCAAAATATAGCTCATTTATTTAGGAATATCTAGAATGACTTAAATTACAGTCGGCACGAAAACATTCATAACTTTTGACTCCGGATGAATTATGGAAACGCGCCACATATCAAATCGAACGCGAGAGAAAGAAGAACAAGAAAAAAATGAACTTTGCCACGCGGCCACATTCCATCATGGCCAGGCGGCCATGTTTTGCAAATGCAATCTTGGCCACGCGGCCATCTTTGCCTCAGGTGATCTGGACCGTCAGATCTCTCCACAAATTTCCTATTTAAAGACCTCCCTTGCCTCATAATTAAAGGATCCGAATTTGAGAGCTCTTAAGGGACGATTTTGCTCCCAAATCAAGTCATTCAAGCCTCAAAAACACTCTCAAGAATCCCAAGAAGATCCAAGGTTATTCTTGCCAACAAAGGTAAGTTTTCTAACTTTTTCTTCATGTTCTTGTCATATTATTAGTTTAGATCCATAATTTTAAATATCATTTCTTATATGTTTATTCATGTGTTCTTCATAATATTCATGTTCCTAACATCTTTATTCATATTTTCTTCATGACATTCATATGTTCATAATATGTTCTTCGCATATTCATCATATTCTAGATTAAAAACCTTATTTATGCCATATTTAGGGTTGCGATCTTCATGTTTGCATGTTTATTTCATAGCCGATGATGATCTAGGGTTCATCACCCAAGGATGATCTAGGAACTATTTCTAAACCCTAAACTTTAGGTAATTACTTCCATGATCAATAATCCTCCCATGATGAATGTGATGAATGTTCATTGAGATCTCAGTGATGGCATAGTCATTATTCTAGGATGTGATCATCCTGCATGTTCTTTTATCCTCCCTCTTCATTATGCATGATCCCTATTCTCTCTCCACATTCTAATATGTGCGAACTACGCTGACCTGAGCTTCTCACATTGAGAGGAACGTAGGCAATCTTCGGATCCGGTCTAAATCACTACACACTACTAACACATTCATCATGATGGAAAGACCGATCAATTCGGGCAATAGGAGTGATAACGTTCAATATTCTTCTCTTGTTGTAATTTGACCCCCGAACCCACTAAAAATGTTTTTTTCAATTTTTTTCAATGTTTTGGCTTAATTAAAACGGCGTGGCGACTCTCATAATTTTAATGTTACTATGAATATTCCCAATTTCAAACACACGTATTCACAGTGGCGACTCTGCTGGGGACTGCTTTGAAACTTTTTCAAACTTAGTGGGTCTAACTTTCGTCACATCATGATGCTTGCCATGTTTACACATGCACACACTTGCCATGTTTACACACGCACCTCACACACTTTCCATGTTTACACATGCACCCTACACACACCTGCCATGTATACACATGCACCCTACACACACCTGCCATGTTTACACATGCACGCACTTGCCATGTTTACACATGCACGCATTGCCATGTTTACACATGCACACACTTGCCATGTTTACACATGCACCCTACACACACCTGCCATGTATACACATGCACCCTACACACACCTGCCATGTTTACACATGAACCTCACACACACTTGCCATGTTTACACATGCACCTCAGACACCTGCCATGTTTACACATGCACCCTACACACACTTGCCATGTTTACACATGCACACACTTGCCATGTTTATACATGCACCTCAAATACTTGCCATGTTTACACATGCACCCGTGCACCCCGCCATGTTAATACTTGTACCTTGTACCATGTACCCTTGTTATCTTCGGTTTAGTATTAGGGTCAAACAAAACTCTGCTATGCTCCTTTGTACATTATTCTCTCTCTCTCTCTCTCTCTCTCTCTCTCTCATGCATTGCATTTGCATCATCCTAACATTAAAAACTTCTCTCTTTTCTCCCTAAAAAAGAATTAGTTTTTACCACACACTACCACTAGTCCGTGTCAGCACTGCACAGGTCCCCATTACCCGGAGTATTCGATGTGCAGGAATTTGTGCGCTACTGCCGCCCTCTTTTCGAGTCACTCGTCTACTCCACTCACCGTGTACGTTCCGCGAGCGGTGGGAACCTTTTACCTTACCCGTGTCAACCCACACATAGAGATCAGGATACTTCTTGGAGCAACCATTTGGATGTAAATAAATGCAAAACTATTCGTTAAATAAAATGTGCATTGCATCTAGGCGACCTCCAAGGTCCATCGCTCACCCCTTGGGCCATCTATCAAAATTCCTCATCTTGGCCTATCTAGGTTACCTACCCATCATTGCGATCCATTTGGGTCTACCCTTCATCTCGACCCGCTTTGGTCAAAATCCCACCATCCTTTGCCTCTTAGGACAACTTGATCTACCTTTGACCTCCTAGGTCAACCTTCGACCGCCTAGGTCAACCTTCCCAACCTTTGACCTCCTAGGTCAACCTCATCCACCTTTGACCTCTTAGGTTAACCCTTGACCGCCTAGGTCAACCTCATCCACCTTTGACCTCTTAGGTCAACCCTTGACCGCCTAGGTCAACTTTATCCGCCTCCGACCTCTTAGGTCAACCCTTGACCTTCTAGGTCAACCTTATCACCTCCGACCTCTTAGGTCAACCCTTGACCACCTCCGACTCCTAGGTCAACCTTATCCATTTTCGACCTCTTAGGTCAATCTTTGATTCCATAGGTGAACCCAATTACCTTTGGTCCTAACCCCCTTAGGTCGAACCGTCATATTGACCCACCTAGGTCATTATTTGACCCACCGTCGTCCAGACCAACCTAGGTCAACCCATTTAGGTCCAACTTGTCCGTCTTAGGTTAAAACTACCCCTTCACCTTTGACCCGTCAAGGTCAACCCGTGAGCCGCTTAGGTCGACTTACCTATCTTGGATCCATCTAGGTCAATCTCCAACCTTCCTTAGTCCACCAACCCGAATAGGTCAACCTTAGACCCGCTTAGATCAAACCATGTCTATCCCGCTTAGATCATCCCATAGGCGAACCGCTACAACCCGATATCTTGATTCATTCACCATATAGGTCAATCCAACCCTTCTCATTTAGGTCAACCTATCCTTTACCCATCTAGGTCAACCCACCATTATCGTCGCATCCTAGCTTGAACCATTTCTTATCTCAAACATTAGGTCAAACCTTAGGTCAAATTTAGGTCAAACCTTAAGTCAAACCTTACCCGATTCCTATAGGTCTTCCTCACCCATGCTTGACTACAGACCGAGTCATCTCCCTCTTTTGACCCCTATGGTCATCTCTCACCTCTTTTTAAAAGTCTAACTTGACTCGAACTACAGTGACCTGAGCCTCCTATTGTGTGGGACCTCTCCCTTATGGTAAGGGGAACGTAGGCAACTTCGGCCCGGTGAAACTTTCAAATTTTTGTCAAAAATGCATTTCAAAACGTGGAGACCGACTCTTTTCCAAAAGCGATTGTATAACGATGCCTTATCATTAAATATGAATCTAATTTAAATTCAACGACCTAATTCATCTACAACCATTACAGAATCCTGCATCATGTCTGTTGAAAGGAACATCGAAGTTGCAAATGAAGCTATTACCCAAGGTCTCGAGACAACTCTCCACGCCAATACTGATCTCAATGAGCAAGCGCTCCATTTCGAGACCATCCTCAACGAGCAAGCAACCCTCTTCCGGACCGCTCTCGATGAACAAGAAGCCTACTTTGAGACTGTCCTCCTCAAGCAAGTCGACCGCTTTCAAAAAGAGATGTGCAAGGCTCTAAAGGACACCGAGAAGCGCCTTCACTCTGATATTTATTGCATTTATGATTACCTCGGCCGAGTTCTCCCTCTTGCTCAATTTCAACACCCGTACGCTCCTCAAATGTATGGGCCATCACAGATTTCCCCCGTTGGGATGCCTCCTAAGACTACTCATCAACGACAGGTACCGGTACCTAAACCACCCTCAAAGACAGTTCGGAAGGACGAACGCGAGTACAATGACTTGGGTATGCCGTTAGCCAAACTCTTCAAAATTCTAGTTCAAGCTGGCAAGTTGTCTCCTTTGTTCAACTATGAACCAAGTAGGGTGAAGCAAGGCTTGGATCCCTCCAAACACTGCCAATACCACCAGTACATTGGGCATGACACCGAAGATTGCCTCCAATTGAGGAGAAAGATTCAAAGCCTCATTGACAGCGGAGCCATCACCCGCCAACGGAATACATGGGAATGGGCAAAAAGAGGAAATTGGGGCTACCTCCTTTAAATAAAAGAAAAAAAAGGGTCATTCAGTCTTCGTAGGTTCTAGAGTGTCCTTAGTCAAAAGTCCACCTTGGACGATTTTTGTTTCTTTAAGTAAAAGTCCACCCCGGACTAGTCAGTTTAAATCTTTTAGTTCCAATAAAAGGGTCTTTATTTCTTTTCTTTTCTCTCTAGACTTGAGACATAAGCTTGCATATATCAATTTCATGAAAATTGTCTTATTCACCATTTTCGCTTGATTGCTATATCTTTATATGATGAATTAATCTTAATCTTACTCATTAATGACGACTCATTAAAAGGTAAATGGACCACAAACCATTCACATAACTAAGTAAACGATTAATCTCAAAATAACAAATGCTTCGATCAATTGGGATGAATGAATCACTTTCTCTTCTCTCTACATTCTACCCCATACACTCTCTATATACACTCACCCCTTGTACACACTTCATGTACACTCTCTATATACACCTTCTCCCATACACTATCCTCATACGCCTCTCATCCCACCATTAGACCCCTTTTTATAAGGTCGTGACAAAGAAATGGACTGCGGTTGCTCATCATCAAATAGACATCCATGCTGCCACAATTTAAAGGGTTGGTTTGTTCCCTTCATGAGTACTACATGCCGTTACACTGGGGCTGTCCGTATTCCATCGCAAATGTAAGACAAGTGCACGAAGTCATTCATGCCATTAATTGGTGCACGTGATAATCCAATGGAGCTCTACCGGTGAAAATCAAGGGGCTAGGATGCCCGCCGCCAGCAAAAAGCCGCATAAACTATAAGGAAGCTACCTCGCAATCGAGAGAGGCGAAAGCAAACTAGGGGCTTGTCTTGCCCATGTTTCATGTACAAATATAAAAAAAAAAAAATATGCCTCACTAGGTTGAAACCCAAAAGGGCGACCTAGGCAAAAGTTAGAGCATTGCACAAAAAGAAGCCCGCTAGGTTGAAAACCCGAAAGGGCGGCCTAGGCAAAAAAAGGGTGTGCACAAAGAGATAAAATAAAAAAGAAAAAGAAAAATAGAAGGGGCTATCACCATGGAAAAGTAAAAGTCCCATTTTCTTTTCACGTCAAATGTTCTATTTCCTTTCTTTCCTTATAAAGTAGATAAACGGCAGCAACCCATGACAACTACGATGGAGCAATCCACTGCAACAACTACAAAGGAGTAATCCACCGCAATGAGCTACAAAGAACAACTCACCTCAAACGAACCTCACACCCCTAAACTCAAAACCAACTTCATCGTCAACCGGGCAACCACTCAAAGCCAAACATAACCTACCTTGGGCCAACTTTCTTTCTTTTCTTACCTCCCACAAATACCCACTGAAACCCGACACCATCGTCAAGCGGGTCATCCCCGAAATACACGGACCTGAGCTCCTCACCTTGAGGAGAACGTAGGCAACCTCCCGTTCGGTCCAAAATATACACAACCCACCTCGAGCCAATTTTCTTTCTCTTCTCTCTTCCCCCATATTTCTACTCCTGACTTCTTCACTCACAATTGATCAAAACATTTATTAATTTGAGGCTACTTGTTTACCAATTAACCATAACTCATTAACTAATCAACGAGGTCCATTCTCGAGCAATCAAATGAGAATCTTGAATAAAACAATTTTCAAATGTCTCGACAAGTCTTCTGTTCTACAATCTAGGAAAGAGCTAAACACTTACTTTCTGTCAAGCAGGGGCTTCCTTCCTTTTATATACACTCAATTGTCCAAAGAGTCAAAATGCGAGTACTATCTCTCTCTCACTCTCACTGTCACCAAAATGCCCCCGCATGTTTAAACAATTATTTTTCCTTTTTTGAGTCGACTGAATGATTTTCAAAAAAAAAAAAAAAAAAAAAGATGACGCAAAGGAAATGCCCGCTAGATTGAAAACCCGAAAGGGCGGTCTAGGCAGAAAAAAGGGTGCGTCTTAAAGGAGGTAGGATACCCCGCTCTACACCCTTATCGAACTGGGGCTTCCCCAACAGAATGGGTCGACTATGTGTTTTCTCGGAGAATACCGAGGCGTCAACAAGGATACACTTAGAAGAAGGGCACCCCTCATCGTCAAACTCGGCACGCGACGACCTATTTGGATTGATTAGAATCATAATTAATTATAAGGCATCTGTATAAGATCATAACACTTTCATAAAGTTTTCTCCTCCCCGACACTTTGTTTATAAACCCGCACTCTCGGTCTCCACAAAATTGTAAAAACATCTTCGGTCCGTCCAGGACCCATCTATGTGATTCCCAGAGCTGACTCGGTCCTTTACCCCATCTCCTACACTTTAGGGAACCTTTAGGACTAAACCCTCAACTCTCTAGGTCCCAAGCCTACCCGTTCAGTCTTACCTAGGTTACACCATAACTCCTTAGGTCCCGAACCTACCCGGTGAGTCTTACCTAGATTACATCATAACCCTTAGTTCGACCTTCCGCAAGTTTGTAGCATGACCCCTTAGGCCTTAAACTGGTTATACCCAAACCTTCAAACCTTAAACCGGTTAGCCAAAGCCAAGTCCTTAGGATGAACCATTAGGTCCCGAACCTACCGGTCCCAAGCCTACCCGATCTCCTAGATCTCAAACCTACCAACACATACTCGTCCTTACCCTATCTAGGCCATAGCTCTCTTATCCTCCTAGGTCCAGCCTCTTAGATCCACCCAGTCTAACCTGTTGAACGATCCCTTAGATCCTAAGTCCATGAAAGGCCGCCAAACACCTACCTTATAGGTCTCTAGCATATCCGATTCACACCTTAGGTCTCAACTCCTAAACCCTTTAGATCACAAAACTGTCTACCCTCTAACTCTATAACCTTAGAGCTCGTCCCTTAGAACTCTTTAGTTCTCAAGCCTTCTTGGTCTGACCAACTAAATCTATGTTATCCATACTTCTTGGGTCTAAACCCCTCTACAAACCTAGTGTCACCCATTAGCCCGAGAGACTACCTAGCCTGACCTTCACCCCTTAGGTCTCCAACCTACTTAATCCAAGTCGAGTCCAAACCTCGAACCTACGCGATCCTCTCCTCAAACTCCATGGATCTCAAACATCGCTCCCCCAACGAGCCTAAACCTCGAACCTGCTCAAGCACATAGGATCTCCTGCGTACCGCGCCATAACCATAGACCCGTCCGGTCAGAACTCGTGCGTTTAACACCTTTGGGGTCCCATCCCTAGCCTACCTTCACAATCGCCGAAAGAGCTTGGTCACGCGCAGTGACCTCTAAGACAAACTTAGGTCCTAAGCATACCCAATCCAACTTAGGCACCTATTGTACTCGAGCAAAGTCTTGGACACTCAATCCCTTTACCTAAACGCCAACATGGTCACATGTCCAGACCCATTTCTCGCACATGGCTCACACCTAGAACACCTTAGAGCCCAAACCCGACATGCGTATTAGGTACTAGGATCGTCCAATCCCAATCCATTGCTCATTGGCCGACCTCAAGCCTGCTTGGTCCTATCCATAACGCGGTTTCTCTAGGACAAAAGACTTACCTGCTTGAAAGCCTTATGTCCCAACGCTACCCTGCCTAGCCTTCGATCTCCTAGATCTCACGCCTACCATTCCATTAGGCCCCGGTCTCCTTAACACATGTCTGAGTCTTACCCTAGCTAAACCCTAGAACTTTAGTCTAGGTCTAATCTATCGAGCCTATCCAGCCACGAGGTATCAAGCTCATTTGCCCCAAACCGCAACACTCTTAGACCTCAAACTTGCTCGATCTAAACCAAGACAAACCTTCAAATGTTTTCGGTATCCAAAACCTAGCCTTAAACCTAGGTAAACACATTCTCTAAACCCTAGCCTCAAGCCTAGGTAGCCATATCATTCTCTCTGAACCCTAGCCTCAAGCCTAGGTAATTAGATCCTTTCAAACCCTAGCCTAAAGCCTAGGAAGTTACATCCTTCTTAAACCCTAGCCTTGATCCTAGGTAGCTACGCCCTTCCTAAACCCTAGCCTCGATCCTAGGTAGTCACATATCCTCTCTAAACCCTAGCCTTAAGCCTAGGAAACCACAACATCCCCTTTAACCCTAGCCCAAATTCTAGGAATTTCCAAAGCCCCGTATGCAACATCATTTCCAAATTCCCGAAACCCTAGTCTCGAAACCTAGGAAATTTACAGTCTCAATTCTCCGTTTTATTAAACCCTAGTGCAAAACCTAGGATATAATGCCCTGTCCAAAACTCAATCAACCCTAGCCTCAAGCCTAGGAAGCCGCATTCGCTCTAAACCCTAGCCTCGAGCCTAGGTAGTCGCATTCGCTCCAAACCCTAGCCTCAAGCTTAGGTAGTCGCACTCTTTCTAAACCCTAGCCTCGAGCCTAGGTAGTCGCATTCGCTCTAAACCCTAGCCTCAAGCCTAGGTAGTCGCACTCTTTCTAAAACCCTAGCCTCAAGCCTAGGTAGAAATTATCCTCTTTAAACTTTATCATCAAGCCTAGGATTCAACATTCCCTTCAAACCCCAGTCCTAGACCTAGGAAACTTCTTCACCTTAGTCTCAAAACGTAGGAAGTTTACAGTCCTTAGCCTTAAAACCTAGCCTAAATCCTAGGTTACCATGAACATTTCCAAGCCACAGTCACCAATCCCGGAAAATGGTGAACCCTAACATCAAGCTTAGTGGACCTTCCACAAAAGCAATCCCTCTTCCCAACGGTCCATGGTCTCAAGCCTAGGAAGTCACAACCCTTTCAACTCCCAGCCTTAGGTCTAAAGCCAACGCCTTTGCAACCTCTGAACCTACCACGACTCCAAGCCCTAGCCTCAAAGCCTAGGATATTTCTAAACCCTAGTCCCAAACCTAGGAGAGTCATGATCCTTAAACACCAGTTTCCAAACCCTTGTTCGAAACCCTAACATCTAGGAAGTTCCCAAACCTCAACCTCTCCAAACCCTAGCCCAAACCTAGGAATCTGCATTCTCTCCAAACCCTAGTCTCAAGCCTAGGAAGCACCATCCTCTTTAACCCTAGCCCAAGTTCTAGGGAATTTCCAAAGCCCTGTGTGCAACATCCTTTCCAAATTCCCGAAACCCTAGTGTCGAAACCTAGGAAATTTTTAATCTCAATCCCCCGCTAGTCTTATGCCTAGGATACAATAGCCTTTCCATATTCTCTCCGAACCCTAGCCTCGAGCTTAGGTAGTCGCATTCTCTCCAAACCCTAGCCCGTAAGCCTAGGAAACCCACATTGTATCCAAGACACAATCTCAAGTCTAAACAACCATAACATCTTTTGCATCCTTATCTCAAGGCTAAGAGGCTACCCATCCCCTTTCCTTAGAAGCCTTAGGTCCTACCCTAAGCAACCAAGCAAAATGTCCCTTACCTAATACCTTCATCTTAATGGTTCGTAGCCTCATATTATGTATTCCTTCTAATTTAGGGTAAGCGGATCCCAAACATTACGCTTTCTGTGGTCGTCCTTTGCTCACCAAAGAGTCCTTTACCTTGGCGACTCCCCGAGAGTCCATCACCTTTGCGACTCCCCAAGAGTCCATCACTTCTGCGATTCCCTGAGAGTCTATCACCTTCATGACTCCTTGAGAGTTCATCCCATTTGCGACTTAATAACGATCCATCATCCTTGCCTCCGCATGTAAAATCCCATTTTTACCCCTAACCTGTTTCATCCATTGTAGGTGCCCTTAAACGCTATTTTGACTGATATTCGTTACCTTTGGGTACGGAAAACCCTTTAAAATTTCCATTTTTCACCAAATATTTGCTTAGGACTCGTATGGTTGCAGAGACTTCAGCTCCTCTATGACATACGCATCCTAGATCAATCGTGATTGGCAAAAGCCCGGGCGTTTCTATTTGCGAGAGATCCAGCATCTATTATTTTAGCGCGGTCGGCAGAAACCCGGGCGTTTCTGCTTGCGTTTAAAATTTCCTAATATTTGCTTAGGATTCGTGTGGTTGCAGAGACCTCGGCGCCTCTATGACATACGCATCCTAGATCGATCGAGATTGACAGAAGCCTCGGCGTTTCTGTTTGCGAGAGATCCAGCATCTATTATTTGCTTAGGATTCGTATGGTTGTAGAGACTTCGGCGCCTCTATGACATACGCATCCTAGATCGATCGCAATTGGCAGAAGCCTCGATGTTTCTGTTTGCGAGAGATCCAGCATCTATTATTTTGGCGGTCAGCAGAAGCCTCGGCGTTTCTGTTGCGAGAGATCCAGCATCCATTATTTTAGCACGATCGGCAGAAACCAGGGCGTTTCTGTTTGCGCTTACCTCAGCGTTTATTACTCCACCTCAGGATTATTTAGACAACGTAGTCTTTATTGTCAAATTATCCCTCTTGCTTCAAATGACTTCATTTCCTAACGGATGTTCGTTCTTCATACAGGATAGTGCCCGTAGGTTTATTATCCCTAGAAGAAGTCCGATAGCTCGTTTTTCCCTAATCGCTCTGAACTACGACCGGCTTGATTCCTCGGAGGATACGTAGGAAACCTGAAAAGTCCAGCCACCCGACCAACGTGGTCATCTCCCATCCCCAGCAGTTGCATTTTCCCCGATGGATGAATTTTCCCGCAGATCAGATTTCTCCCCATCTGAGGACAATCATTCTCAATTCAGATTTGAACTACGTTTGGCTTGATTCCCCCGCGGATACGTAGGTCGCCTACCAAGGTTCAGCCGTTCGCTTACCTTTCATCTGTTTTGAAACTCATGTTTCAGACGGTTCCTATTTTATCGTCGACCCCACATTGCCTTGCAAGAAGCGTCGCCGAGGGGCTACTGTTAGTACCCGATCTTAAAATGAGTTTATTAGGGCTTTCCCAAATATACAAGGACTTTATAGGGATTAGAAACCTTGCAAAAGACTTGTCCCGGATTCCCAAAATATAGCTCATTATTTTAGGAATATCTAGAATGACTTAAATTACAGTCGGCACGAAAACAGTCATAACTTTTTACTCCGGATGAATTACGAAACGCGCCGCATATCAAATCGAATGCGAGAGAAAGAAGAACAAGAAAAAATGAACTTGTCCACGCGGCCACATTCCATCATGGCCAGGCGGCCATGTTTGCCAAATGCAATCTTGGCCACGCGGCCATGTTTGCCGAATGCAATCTTGGCTACGCGGCCATCTTTGCCTCAGGTGATCTGGACCGTCAGATCTCTCCACAAGTTTCCTATTTAAAGACCTCCCTTGCCTCATAATTAAAGGATCCGAATTTGAGAGCTCTTAAGGGACGATTTTGCTCCCAAATCAAGTCATTCAAGCCTCCAAAAACACTCTCAAGAATCCCAAGAAGATCCAAGGTTATTTCTTGCCAACAAAGGTAAGTTTTCTAACTTTTTCTTCATGTTCTTGTCATATTATTAGTTTAGATCCATAATATTGATATTCTTAATATGTTTATTCATGTGTTCTTCATAATATTCATGTTCCTAACATCTTTATTCATATTTTCTTCATGACATTCATATGTTCATAATATGTTCTTCGCATATTCATCATATTCTAGATTAAAACCTTATTTATGCTATATTTATGGTTGCTATCTTCATGTTTGCATGTTATTTCATAGCCGATGATGATCTAGGGTTCATCAACCCAAGGATGATCTAGGAACTATTTCTAAACCCTAAACTTTAGGTAATTACTTCCATGATCAATAATCCTCCCATGATGAATGTGATGAATGTTCATTGAGATCTCAGTGATGGCATAGTCATTATTCTAGGATGTGATCATCCTGCATGTTTCTTTATCCTCACTCTTCATTATGCATGATCCCTATTCTCTCTCCACATTCTAATTATGTGCGAACTACGCTGACCTGAGCTTCTCACATTGAGAGGAACGTAGGCAATCTTCGGATCCGGTCTAAATCACTAACACACTACTAACACATTCATCATGATAGAAAGACCGATCAATTCGGGCAATAGGAGTGATAACGTTCAATATTCTTCTCTTGTTGTAATTTGACCCCCGAACCCACTAAAAATGTTTTTTCAATGTTTTGGCTTTAATTAAAACGGCGTGGCGACTCTCATAATTTTAATGTTACTATGAATATTCCCAATTTCAAACACACGTATTCACAGACTCATAAAGCTATTTCTTTTGAGTGGAGTGACAAATGTGAAGCAAGTTTTCAAGAGTTAAAAAGGCGCTTGACTACAGCTCCAGTCTTGGCTTTGCCTAGTGGATCTGAGAATTTCATGGTTTATACTGATGCTTCTAAAGAAGGATTGGGTTGTGTTATGATGTAAGATGGCAAGGTAATAGCTTATGCTTCTCGAAAATTATCTCCTTATGAAAAGAATTATCCTACTCATGATTTAGAGTTGGCTGCGATTATTTTTGCTTTGCATAAATGGAGGCATTACTTGTATGGAACTAAATTTGAAGTCTTTACTGATCATAAAAGCTTGAAGTACTTGTTTTCTCAAAAATAGCTTAACATGAGGCAACGTAGATGGATGGAGAAATTGAAGGATCATGATTGTACATTCCTTTATCATCCAGGGAAAGCAAATGTTGTGGCAGATGCACTGAGCATAAAGACTTATGTTTCTTGCTTGATGATTCGTGAATGGAAATTGATAGGAGATTTTTGTGATTGGAGTCCTTGTGAATCTAGACATGGAGTTATTTTTGCTAATATAAAGGCTACTTCAGACTTGCTCCAACAAATCAAAGAAGCTCAAGTAAATGATCTTGAATTGCAGAAAATCATTAGTGAAATGAATGAAGGAAAGCAACCAGATTTTTCTTTTAATAATGATGGAATTCTTACCTTTTGAGGCAGAGTTTGTATTCCAGTTGATTTTGAGATTAAGAAGAAAGTTCTTGAAGAGGCTCACAAAGCCAAGTATACTATTCATCCTGGAAGCACTAAAATGTACCAAGACTTGAAGAAACATTTCTGGTGGAACAATATGAAAAGAGAAATTGCTGAATATGTGTCCAAGTGTTTGACTTGTTGTAGATACCCCGGGGAACCACGGCTTGGCTAGAGCGGTGAATTATCCTAGGATGTCTAACTTGTTTTAGATTGTTTAGAGTCGCCACCTATGTTTTTAAAGGAACATAAGAAAAACCTAGAAATAGCCTAATTTATGTACAAAACCAGAGATTCGGGAGAGAAGGGTTCGGGGGTTAGGTGACGGAGTGGGAAGTACTTAAACACCCAATCCGCCCCGCTTACGCGGGTCTTGCTACTATTGGTGTTCTAATATTTACATGTTCTTCAATTAATTAAATAGAAATGTGCTAACAATTGTGATGAGAAGAAAAAGGGAAATAAAGGGGAAATAAAATAGAATTGTTTTATTTATTTAATGATAAAGATTACATGTAACAAGTAATGTTAAAGAATTACATTAAGAGATGGAGAGAAATTAACATGGTGAATTAAAGTTAAGATTAAAATGTAGGGAGATAACCTTAACTAACTTCAATATGTGAAGTAGTCATGTTGGTCATGTCTCATTAATGGGGATTGCATACATCAAGAAGAAGAAAACAAAGGAAGAAAATGGAGTTGTACCTTGAGAAAGAGGACTTGGAACCTTGACTTGAAAGTGTTATTGTTGTAATGAAATTGTTGTAGAACAATTTGTGTAGAGTCTTGTTACTAAGAACTCTTGTTGGGAGAATTTGTGTATAATGTAGTTGGTGAATCAAGGTTGGAGTCCAAAAAAGAAGTCCAAAAAGAAGTCCAAAAAGAAGTCCAAAAAAAAGTCCCTTTCCAAGGTAGAAGATGATGGTTTTTATAGGTAAAAAAGAGAGGGAAATGATGGAGGGAAAAGATGATCATCCATGTGAAATGGAATTGACCAATCAAAAATAAGATAAAAAAAATAATAATTAAAAAAAATAAAAGAAAATCAAATAAAATAAAAAGGAAATATTTTGTTTTAATGAAAAGGCTAGAAGTGTGGGATTGGGAGTTAATGAGAAAAGGTGGGATGAATGTGGATGTAAAAAGATGGTTTTTGTGATCAAGAAAAGATGTTTGTAAATAAGAAAAGGGAGGGAAATAAGGTGCAATCCGTTACTGCCATATCGGACAGCGCGCGAGTCCCGCCTTTGGGACGGGAGGCGCGCGTGGCCCGTTAGAAGTGCCGGAAGCGCGCGATTCTAAAAATGACAGAAAGGCAGAAATGACTCTAAAATTAATTCTGTTATGCAGTTCAGTCCAAAACCAACGGAATCAGTTAGGAACTTAACCGAAGTAACAGAAATCAATGAAAATAAGTTAAATAAAAATACTTTGTATGCAATCGGGGTGAGAGGTCCAAGGCGGGGTGTCTACAGAGCCCCTCGGCGACGTGGATTGCGAGGCAAAACGCGTCGACGAAAGAAAGACAACCGCCGAGGACATCGACAAGAGAAAACAAAGACTCGATAAAGCAGGAATTTGAAATTACAAAGGATAGAAATGCGCTCCCTGTGTGAGCGACTTTTGCTGATGGAAGAGGTATGGTGATTTTAATGGTCCACCATGGACCAAAATTGGTGCTCTGTGCGGCACCTGGTGCTCTGTGCGGCACCTGTTGATGGAAGAGGTATGGTGATTTTAATGGTCCACCATGGACCAAAATTGGTGCTCTGTGCGGCACCTGGTGCTCTGTGCGGCACCTGTTGATGGAAGAGGTATGGTGATTTTAATGGTCCACCATGGACCAAAATTGGTGCTCTGTGCGGCACCTGGTACTCTGTGCGGCACCCGTTGATGGAAGAGGTATGGTAATTTTAATGGTCCACCATGGACCAAAATTGGTGCTCTGTGCGGCACCTGGTGCTCTGTGCGGCACCTGTTGATTCTGGTACTCTGTGCGGTACCTGGTGCTCTGTGCGGCACCTGTTGATTCTGGTACTCTGTGCGGCACCTGGTGCTCTGTGCGGCACCTGTTATGTGTATGCTTTGCAGATATATGTGCTTGTGTGAGATGTGAAATAGGAATTGCGAGAGAAAATTGTGATTGTGGTGTGACATGTGATTTGAAAGCACCTTTGTAATGAGAGAGAAGTAAGAATGTAGAAAGTGATCTTGTGTGCGGTGTGATTTTGAGGAAAGCATTGGATGTATTCATACCTTCACTTACCATTGCCGCTTGAGTGGAGATAGATTCTTGATGTCCGCGGAGTATGCTTTGATGGAGAATGTCCATTCTTTAGATGTTGATGAGAGAATGCCCTTGATGTTGGGTTGGCGAGATGGTATTCTGGATGATGGGTTGGTCGTGCCAAAAGGCTGCCTACGTATCCCTTTAAGAGAATCAGACCAGCGTAGTTCAAGGATGATGGAGAACGCTGGAGGAGAAGCTAGGAGCAAAGCAAAGTAAAGCACATAATTTTGCAAATAGAAGGAGAAAAAAGAAAGAAAAAATCTTTTTTTTTTTTTTTTTTTTTTTTTTTTTTTAAGATTAGAAAGGAAAGAATATGCACACATGTGAGGAAAAGAGATTTTTTTTTTTTTATTAGGTTCGTGGGTGAACCATTTTAGCCATTGTGTGTTGTAAAGCCAACCCAAGATCAAGTCATGCTCAGTCGAAGTCTGGATTGCCTCGCTTGAATTCTGTTGTCGCTGGTGTGCCCAACGAAGATTGATGTCTAGCCCAAGAGATTTGTCAATTATGGGGCTTCAAAAGGCTTTTGATGCCGAGATGAGGGGTTGCTGATTGTAAAGCCCCCAGAATGCCTTTGATGCCAAATTTTGAGGGACTTGCATAGCTCCAAGATAAATCAGCTCTTGGCCCATTCGAGTAAATCGCCCTTTGTTGTTGTAGCGAGCAAGCCCCAAGAGGAGATCGTTGATGCCAAGCTTCGAGAGATTGCAAAGCCCCAAGTGTCGTGGGCTTGTAGATGGCGGGATGTGAAGACCTTTCATTGTAAGCCCTAAATTACCTCGTGATTGGCTCGGCATTGAGAACGAATGTACCGTTTAGTAGAATTCTTGATAGAGATCTCCTTCTTGCTCTTTTTGGGGAGATGAATGGCCTCATTGTGGTCGATACCCAAATGGCTGAGGGCTTATGTCAAAGGATGCAGTAATGTCTTGCGGTGCCGTCGAGGTCGCGGAGGATAAGGTCTTGGCGTGATAAAGTCTCAAATGAGTATGCTTGCTTGACTCTTCTTGAGTTGAACTAATGACGGATCTTCGGATGCAACTAGTGCTGTGGCCCAACTTTATCTGAGCTGCACCTTGTGCTTTTGATCTTGGAGAAGGGGGTGCTGATTTGTAGAAACATTGGGATTGGCCGTGGCATTTCCCGCTATAACCCTGTTTTGATTAGAGTTTAGCATATTGAATCTTTTTCCTTTTCTCTAAGACTTCCTTCAAAATCTCGCTGTGAGTTCTAACAAAAATCATCAACTTCATTCATAACATCGGAGTCTTCATTTAAAACTAAGAGGCCCTTGACTTGAAGTGTTGAGAGACCCTTTGAAGCTTGATCCCTTTCATGGAGACTACTCCCGAATTGCGTTGCTCGAGTATTGTTGCCCAAAAGACTGTCGATCGCAAAGCCCTAATACTGCCCTTTGCTTGAATTACTGTAATGCCGTAGTCCAAAAGATTGTAGATTGCGAAGCCCCTTGAGACCTTCGGTGCCAAATTGAGGAAGCTTCCAATGTTGCACATGACTTGGCTGGGGATACTGCTGGGGAGTTAATTGGTCTTTGCCGAGGGAGCCTTTAAGACTTGACCGTAGCCCTTAGAGTGCCATCATTGATTGCGAGAAAGGTCCATCCTTGATTGGGGGAACGAGCACGGGCACACGCGACAAGAGGGCTTTTTGACATCCCTTTTGGGAGACTTTGAGGATAGTCTCACACATCTTTCTCGAACATAGCCTCTAGGGCGTATTGATTGTCAAGTGAAGCAAAATAAGTCCTTGTCCTCGAGTCACATAGCCCCTAGGGCGTCACCATTTGTTGAGCAAAGCAAGAGTGACTCATCCTCGTGTGAGGGAACAAACATGAGAGGACATGGCAAGAGCTACTCCATTTCTCGGGAGCCTTTCGGCGTACATTAGAAGCACATACTTGAAGAAGCTTTGAAAACTGAGACACATGTTGTTGCTATTTGTTGCCCAAGCCAATTGACTAGCTAGGGATTATTTGTGCAACCTCGTGCCCTTTTATGATAGGCTCGTTCTCGGATGGGTCTTGGCTACCACGGGCCTTCTTTTCATGAACCAAAAAATGCACACTGCTGGAGAGTGATGCCGATAACCCAAGACAACCTTTGACGGTGCTATATCTTGTCGAGCCTTTTGCAATCCCCAAAGTTGACTCGGTGGGGAATTGACTTGCTGAGGAGATTCAATGTAGAACTTATCTTCTTTAGAGGCCAGGGATCTCCATTTCTCTTTTCCTTCTCTCTCTCACTCTCTCATTTTTTTTTTT
Organism: Campanula takesimana; assembly: GCA_026119855.1. NCBI lineage: Eukaryota > Viridiplantae > Streptophyta > Magnoliopsida > Asterales > Campanulaceae > Campanula > Campanula takesimana. The sequence continues at coordinate 99,596 of JAOWBW010001271.1, forward strand.
ATGACGCACCCTGTTTTTTGCCTAGACCGCCCTTTCGGGTTTTCAATCTAGCGGGCATCTCTTTTGCGTCTTCATTTTTGACTCGATTAATGAGGAAGTGTGCATTGAATCTAGCTGAGGATGAGAGACATGTGATTTTGCGGTGAAAACCTTTTGTCACTAAAGATGAGTGACATTGACTCGACTAGGGAAGTGTCCCTAGTATTGACATGTATTTTTTTTTTATTGAATTGAATGACTCACGAAGGAAAGTGAGTCATTAAGAGAGAAGAGAAGGAAAGCCCCAATTTGATTGCAAGGAATTGGGATTATGCAGAAAGAATAGAAGTCCCTAGACTCGACAAGGAGCGCGAAATGATTTCAAATCTAAGAAAGTTGTTCAATCTTTTTGGTGATTAATTCATTGGCAAATGAATCGTACAAAGATGTCTTGACAAGTTTGAGATGAAGGCCAATCACCATAACGCGCTAGGGCTAAACATATCTTCTTTCTTGCATGAGACCGGACCCGCAGGTTGCCTACGTTCCTCCAGTGTAGAGGCTCAGGTCACCGTAGTTCTTGTGGATTCTCCATGGAATTGTTGCTTCGTAGCTTCGTCCTTTGTTGGTGGATGATGATGTTGATCTTCTTTGATTGAGGGGGATTTTTTTTTTTTTTTTTTTTTTTTTTTTTTTTAATCCCCTTTTGAAAACTTTGCTTCATGATTGTTGCTCCACCTTTCTTTGTCTTGATTTCGTCATTGTTGATGTCTTCGTTGTTGATGCCGTCGTCGATGTTTAGTCCCTAGGCGTTCAAGCGATGGCCTTCATTCCAAAACTTGTTTAGACATTTTTTCATCATTTTGCCAAGAATTAATTGAACAACTTGGAAGAGTGTATGAGGACAAGAACGACTTTTATTTAATGATTGACTCAAAATTTATCATTGGACGAGAGAAAACATTAATGCACACATTAGAGGACTTTTGACTCTTTTTTTATCCTATTTCTAGGTAGAGAAAGAGAAACGGAGATTGTTGTCGTCATCCCCCATGTCGTTGTAGCCTTCCATGTCACTACATTCTTCCATGTCATTGCTTGGGAACCCTTTGTCGTTGAAGCTTGTGTCATAGGAGGACTCGGCCACTTCTCGGAGCAAATTGTCAATTCTAAACCCCGCATCATACATGCTTGAAAAATCGGAGCGAAAAGCCCCACTAAGATGAGCGCGGTAGTCCATTTTCAAACACTTCAAGAAGATGTCCATTTGTTCCTTCTCGGAAGGCCTATCAACCATCTCGGCTAGCTTGTCGTTCCAACGGCGATAGAAGCCCCCAAATGATTCATCACCCATTTGCACGGTGCTCTCTAATTCTTTCTTGGTGGGACGGAACATGGAGTTACCTTGGTATTGTGACTTGAAGGCAAGCATAGCGGCATCCCAATTGAGGCGGGTGGAAATCGGAAGACCCATGTACCAATCTTTTGCGACCCCATCGAGAGTAAGCGGGAAGCATTGTGCCATTATTTGAGGAGACACTTTCTTTGGTAGCATGGCCCAAATGTAGGAGTCGACATGAGCGTTGGGGCAAGAGTTGCCGTTGAACTTGCCAATATCGGGCATCTTGAACTTTTCGGGAAGAGCCTCCATTGTGTTCATGAGGAGAGAAGCTTGATGAAGATCGGTGTTTGGGCCCTTGTGCAAATTTAGCCCACTAAGCCTTTGCTCAATGTAGGACATGAGAGTGTTGACCAAACCGGTATCAATGCTTTGGACCTTTCCTTCATTCGTGAGCCCCTTTAATCGGTTCTTGAGTTGAGCAACTTCTTTCTCGTGGACCGTTTTCACTTGCTTGTAATGAGCTCGCCATAGATCATCCTTGTGGCGGTCATTCTCGGCTAGTGTATCAACTTGCTCTTTCAATGCTTCCACCATGCGGAATAACCCTTCGTTGGATACGGGAATGCCGTTGTCGTTGCCATTTGAAGCCATTGGACCTATGGAGAGAACACGGTTGATCTTAGGATGGCCCCACAAACATCTTTGGATAAAATGAATTAACCCACAAACAAAGAAAAGACTCAACCACATAAGGAAAAAACGACTCTTTTTTTTTATTATTTACAAAGTCGGAAGGACGTGGTCCTTTTTGGGGTTTCTAGGAAAATAGTGGAATCGTCACACTAGTATATAGACCATCTCGCGGTCCCATATACTCATCGGATTCCACCACGCTTGTGAATCCTACATGTGTCAGGATTAAACTAAATTAATGTAGTAAATCATACATGCGGGGACGGATTTTTATTTTCGTCCAAAATAACCACTTTTTGGGACGGAGTTTTATTTCGTCCATTGCAACCAGTTGGCATGTATGATTTGAAGACATTAGTTTAGGGAAATCTCAGCACATGAAAAACCGACTTGGTCACGGAGTGTTAGACCCTAGACTAGAATTGTGTGGTTTGTGCTCGGCTTGAATATGAGGCTTAAAGGTCACCCCCGGCATGTAGTCATGAACTACGCCACGGGCTGAGGTTTACCGCTTCGGAAGAGTCAAGGTCGGGTGGAGCTTGAAACTTCCTAGGACGGGCCTCGACGGGTTTGGGGTTGTACTTGTGCGACTCGAATGTGAGCAGTTGATAAGAATATGTGCATGTAGTATGAGGTCTAACATGTGACAAAACATTTTTTTTTTCAAAAGAAATAAAAAAAAACAAATAAGCACGTAATTTACAACTTTCGAATCACCCGTGTGACCGATAAAAATAAACAGAAAGTAAAAGAAATTGTATGCAGGCCCGGTGCCCACACACTGTCATTCTGTTCTGTTTTTGTGCACTGTTCTGTTCCAGGAATGCGCCCAGAAGCGCGCGCATTGGGTTGCCTATGTGGAAGGCGCGCGCGTGAGAGGAAGAAGGGCAGAGGCGCCCGCTTCTGGTTGAGAACCTGCAAATCAGTGGGTTCAAGGGATTGCCTTGACCCTTAATTAAGAAAACTTTCCCCTGCAGAATTTGTTAGCACAGAAACATGGAATTGAAGGACATGAAAGGAGGCGTGCGATTCTGGTAATAAGGGTCGGACGCGCGCGCTTTAGGCCAAGAAGGCCGGAGGCGGCGCTTCCTACCCTTTTTACCAGAATGCCCAGAAAACAGAATAAAAGAACACCAAAAATGAAAACGCAAGTTTAACCCTCTATCGTCCCCAGCGGAGTCGCCACTGTAGATACCCCGGGGAACCACGGCTTGGCTAGAGCGGTGAATTATCCTAGGATGTCTAACTTGTTTTAGATTGTTTAGAGTCGCCACCTATGTTTTTAAAGGAACATAAGAAAAACCTAGAAATAGCCTAATTTATGTACAAAATCAGAGATTCGGGAGAGAAGGGTTCGAGGGTTAGGTGACGGAGTGGGAAGTACTTAAACACCCAATCCACCCCGCTTACGCGGGTCTTGCTACTATTGGTGTTCTAATATTTACATGTCCTTCAATTAATTAAATAGAAATGTGCTAACAATTGTGATGAGAAGAAAAAGGGAAATAAAGGGGAAATAAAATAGAATTGTTTTATTTATTTAATGATAAAGATTACATGTAACAAGTAATGTTAAAGAATTACATTAAGAGATGGAGAGAAATTAACATGGTGAATTAAAGTTAAGATTAAAATGTAGGGAGATAACCTTAACTAACTTCAATATGTGAAGTAGTCATGTTGGTCATGTCCCATTAATGGGGATTGCATACATCAAGAAGAAGAAAACAAAGGAAGAAAATGGAGTTGTACCTTGAGAAAGAGGACTTGGAACCTTGACTTGAAAGTGTTATTGTTGTAATGAAATTGTTGTAGAACAATTTGTGTAGAGTCTTGTTACTAAGAACTCTTGTTGGGAGAATTTGTGTATAATGTAGTTGGTGAATCAAGGTTGGAGTCCAAAAAAGAAGTCCAAAAAGAAGTCCAAAAAAAAGTCCCTTTCCAAGGTAGAAGATGATGGTTTTTATAGGTAAAAAAGAGAGGGAAATGATGGAGGGAAAAGATGATCATCCATGTGAAATGGAATTGACCAATCAAAAATAAGATAAATAAAATAATAATTAAAAAAAATAAAAGAAAATCAAATAAAATAAAAAGGAAATATTTTGTTTTAATGAAAAGGCTAGAAGTGTGGGATTGGGAGTTAATGAGAAAAGGTTGGATGAATGTGGATGTAAAAACATGGTTTTTGTGATCAAGAAAAGATGTTTGTAAATAAGAAAAGGGAGGGAAATAAGGTGCAATCCGTTACTGCCATATCGGACAGCGCGCGAGTCCCGCCTTTGGGACGGGAGGCGCGCGCGGCCCGTTAGCAGTGCCGGAAGTGCGCGATTCTAAAAATGACAGAAAGGTAGAAATGTCTCTAAAATTAATTCTGTTATGCAGTTCAGTCCAAAACTAACGGAATCAGTTAGGAACTTAACCGAAGTAACAGAAATCAATGAAAATAAGTTAAATAAAAATACTTTGTATGCAATCGGGGTGAGAGGTCCAAGGCGCGGTGTCTACACTTGTCAACAAGTAAAACTGGAACATCAACGTCCAGCAGGTTTGTTGCAACCATTAGAAATTCCAGAGTGGAAATTGGAGCATATTACTATGGATTTTGTGAATGGTTTGCCACGTACCAGATGAGGCCACGATGCTGTTTGGGTTATAGTGGATAGACTGACCAAGTCAGCTCACTTCTTGTCTGTTTCCATGGGATATTCATTGTCTCAGTTGGCATCTTTGTATGTTCAGGAGATTGTTCGACTCCATGGAGTTCCTGTGAGTATTGTATCTGATAGAGATCCTCGTTTTACTTCTCGATTTTGGCAGGCTCTTCAGGGTGCTATGGGTACTAAATTGAATTTCAGTACAGCTTTTCATCCTCAATCTGATGGGCAATCTGAGAGACTTATACAGATTCTCGAGGATATGTTACGTGCTTGTGTTGTTGATTTTAAAGGCAGTTGGGATACTCATCTTCCTTTGGCTGAGTTTGCTTATAACAACAGTTATCAGTCTAGCATTAAAATGGCTCCATATGAAGCTCTTTATGGCAGAAAATGTCGATATCCTATATGCTACGATGAAGTGGGAGAAGCTAGACTCTTGGGTACTGAAATGGTTCAACAGTCAGTTGAAAGTGTGAAACTCATTTGAGATAGATTACGCACAGCTCAGAGTAGACAAAAGAGTTATGCTGATCATCGTAGAAGGGATCTTGAATTCCAGGTAGGTGACTTTGTATTCTTGAAGGTCTCTCCTCGTAGAGGTATAAAAAGATTTGGGAAGAAAGGAAAGTTATCTCCTCGTTATATCGGTCCATTCGAGATTCTTGAAAGAGTTGGGAAGTTGGCTTATAGAGTGGCTTTACCACCTTCTTTAGCTGGTATTCATGATGTATTCCATGTATCTATGCTTCGCAAGTATATGGCAGATGAATCACATGTTCTTGAGTACGAGGCTATTCCATTTCAGCCTGATTTGTCTTATGAGGAACAACCTGTTGAAATTCTTGACTGAAAAGAGCAAGTCTTGCGTACTAAAAGGATTCCTATTGTGAAGGTCCTTTGGAGAAATCATGAAATAGAAGAGGCTACTTGGGAAACCGAGAAAGAGATGCGAGATAAATATCCGAGCCTATTTGAAAATCTTGGTAAGTAAAATTCGTGGGCGAATTTTCTTTAAGGTGGGGAGGATGTAACGCCCATCCTTATTCTCGTTCAATAATTGACTTGTTTGTTAAATTCTTGAACTTGCATATTATGTGCTAGTTTTACTTTAATTAATTTCTTAACTGCTTTAGAATATTAAGGTGGTTAAATGTCTTGTTTTGACTTTTGGGTCATTTGTGAAAATGTGACTTTAGGGGCGTTTTTGTTAAAAGTGAAACTTGAGGGGCCTAAGTGTCATTCTTTGAAAGTTCCAAGTATATCTAGTTGTTGCTTCTCTGATAAAGTTAATTTCTCAAAATCTTCTCGTTCTTTCTATGGTTCTTGAAAGTTAGGTTTAGGGTTTACCCTATTCTCGACTCCTCGAGCTTGATTATCCCTCTGTTTTCGATTCCGATCCCGGATAAATATTCCTGGCATTGATTAGAGCGTTTCCGGCCGAACAAAAATAAGTTTGGTTGACTTTGATTTCAGACTAGGTAAGTTATTAGCTTCCCATTTCTTGTAATAACATTCATATATGTTCTCCTTGATACTTGTATTTGCTAAATTTTTGTTTTGGGTAATTTCTGTGATACTTGTAATTTTGGGACAAAGGGAGTATATCCTACTGGGTAAAAGTAATGAAAGAAACTTGAAATAAGTTGTTGAGCTTGATATGCCTTCCTAGGAATTGTTAATATGTTAGTAAAAATGTTACTCCTACGCTTGGGACGAAGAATTTTAGGCCTGGAAAGAAATTTAGTGTTTGCTGAAAATTGTACCAGACGCCCGCCCACAAAGATACTGAGCGCCCGCCCATTTCATCAGGAGTCTTGGTTTCAAAAGTGTTATAATGAGCGGCCGTCCGGTCCATAGTAGGCGCCCGCCCGGTCCCCTCTTTCAACAAAAGTGTTTTAAATCTAAATTGAAATGAAAGCTTACCCCTCCTAAGGCATATAGCCTTAGTATAAGATGTCCTAGCAAGTGTTGTGATACCTTAGGGGCATCAGAAGTGAGTCTTGAACATGAATATTCATTGAATTAGAATGAGAACTTAGTCTTGAACATGAACACTTATAGAACTCAAATGAGAACTTAAGTATAAGAGTAGTAACTCTTCTTTATGTCTTGAAAGTGCTATGAACAAGCACTAATGTGTTATACTTGTCTTGAAACCAATGATTGTGCACCTTAGGGGCATTAGAACAAAGTTTTAGACTTGAACATCCTAAGAATAGGATTAGGATTTTGTAAGAATAAATGTATAACTCTTATACATGCTTGAATGTCCAAATATTGTAGTTATAACTTGAAGTGTGAGACAATAAAATCTTGTACATGACTTGACGCCAATACATATGTATGGTAATGAACTAGAAAGTGTTATGAACAAGCACTAACTTGTAAGAGACATGTTCTTGTTGTGTGTGTGCAAACATTGCATATAGTTGCTTGATAACAAGGTGACCTCTTGATTACTTGAAGCATGTTCCTTGTTGAGCTAGTCCACTACTTTTGGATTAGTTCTTCTCCCGTAGTTCAAGTGAATACCTACTTGTATATTCTTGTGTGAGTCCAGCTGGTTCTCCTTGCTTGTTCGGAAATATATAGGTTTACGCTTATCGCGAGAGCTGGGGCTTAAGTGATAATTGGATCCCTATGTATTTGCGCTTGACCCCTTACTACCGGCCATAGTAAGGGCATAGCTTCCTTGGTTGGAGCAATACGCCTGACTTAAGTGAATGCTAAACTCTTGAATACCTCGTGAACACCTCGTGAGTCTTGATCTTGGGAATGACACTGGTTACCGGGTCTTCTTATATGTACTGCACAAGCAGGTTCTTGTTATTGATCGTGATTGTCAAAGTAATACAAGCTACGACAACAATGGTATTCTTGGGAGGAATAAGGAAGGAAGCAATAACCTTTGTAACTTGCTAGCTTAGCCTTATGTGCTACTTGATGAGTGGCTTAGCCTCTCATATACTTGTTACTTGATGATACTTGATATATGATTACTTGAGTATCTACTTGAATTGCATGATAACATGTCATGTAGTTGCATCTAATAGCTTACTGAGATTTATCTCACCCCGTTCCTTGTTTATTTGTTTTCCTTAGATCAAAGGAAGGCTAGTGATAGTGCGCAGTGAGGCTCGACATAGCAAGGAGCTTACTACGCAGGTGGTTATTCTTTTGGGGCTTGTGTCCTTTTACATTTTGGTGAGGACGATGTATTATGGGTTATGTACTCCTTATTTTTTGGGGTAGACAGTCTTGTATAGTACTTGTTGTCTCTAGACATCTTGTAATGTCAGCTTATGTGCTAGGCATTTCTTCCGCTGTGTATCCTCATGTTTGGTTTTAATTTTCTTGTCTAGAACTCTTGTTGTGAGCTCTTAGATCCTTACTCTTGAGTGTATATGTCATGTAAGTTTGGTATAACAGATGTCATCCAGTTTTCTGTTAGTCTCTTGATCCTCGTTAGTTCACGCGCACCCAAGGTCCGAGGTTCTATTAGGGGACCCCGGGGCCTGGGGGCGTGTCATGAAAGGTTAAGTCTGGGACATAGTCTGGTTTGGAGGACCGCCCAAGGTTGCTAAAAAGTTGAGTTGTTCCATTTCAAGGGATTTAAGGTTCAATCTTGGTCTAGGTCTTAGGTGATATCCTAGAGTACTTAGAGGGTTGTTGTGGAATACTCTTGTGTTTGAAATGGTTCCTTTGTGAACATGAGTGTTGTGAAATTCGACTGAATGTTAAGTGGATATTGTTGAACATCTTTTGATGTGGTTTGGATTAGTTCATCTTTGTGATGTGTTTGGCTTGGTTCCCTACTTTGGAATCATTTCCCTGGTTATTGTTTAAGCAAGTATTCATTACTATGCTCGTTTTAAAGTCCAGCTGGTACTACTTGTTGTGGTCTCGGGCAGTGGTAGGGATTATGATGGCACACGAGCCAAGTTCATTGTAAGGATTCTACCATTGGTTTCCCATTTTTAACCCCCTTCCTTGGGCCAAAGGTTGGGCACTTTGGGTTATGACATCGTGTCATTTTCCCCCTCTTGTTGTTGTTTGCGCAGTTGTTATTGTTTGGTTCCGGAACCGGCTTCAGCCCTTTGGTGCTGCTCAGTTGATACCTCTTTGATGGTTATATTTGAATCGAGAACCTTGGCTCAGTATCCACTTATGAGTGTTTATTTCCGCCTTATGTGTTGTATGATGAGTTGGTCGTTATTTCCAACCGGTATGGGACGGTTGGGGATAGGGAGCCTCGCATGTTATGTGCTATATGCTATATGATTATTTGTTGATATTGTTCTTTATGATTATCATATCAGCATGTAACGTAGTTGCATTTTAGTAGCTTACTGAGATTCATTCTCACCCCTTATTTGTTTACTGTTTTAGATAAAGACGAGTCCAGGGAATAGGATAATTGCACGGGAGGACGTCGTGGTGGTAAGAGTTTGGGATATGAGTTTTGTCAAGGTTACATTGCATAGATGTATAACCTTTTGGGTAGAGTTTCCTTGACTTCATCATTTTGTAACACCTATATTTTGGATAATGTTGGTGTATGTACATTTGTATAAAAGTTTGTAAGCCTTCGGGCTAAATACTTTCGTTTGTGAAAGTTGTTTGAGAAGTTTGTTTGAAAGTTAGTGGAAGTCTTTGAACTTCAAGTGTGGATTTTGTTAAACTTTTTGAAAGTATATTTCGAAAAATTTTCTAAAAGTGTTTTATAACGTCTTCCACTCGTGTCCCGGTCGTGGGGCCAAGTAGGACCACGGGTCTGGGGCGCGACATTTGTACTGATTCATTGTAATTTCCATTGACCAATCTCTTGAAACTGCATTGAACTTTTAGAAACCACTTTGTGATTAAATCAAGCTCTCAAATCTTTTCATACTGATTTTGTGTGAGTTAAAACCAAGTCATATCTTCTCCGCTGCGCTTACTGAAAATAGTTTGCAAACTGATAAGTGACTTTGTATTTATAAAAGTGTTTCTTTGTAAAAGTTTTAAAAAGGCTATTTACCCCCCCCCCCCCTCTAGCCTATTTTCCAACCAATTGGGCCTAACAATTGGTATCAGAGCTTGGAATTTTGAAAGAAATTTCCAAGCTTTGCAGCTTGTTTGCCGATACCATGGCAGGAAAAATCATGCAGTCATTCAACATCACTACCATCCCGTTGTTGAATGTCAACAAGTTTGGTGTCTGGAAATCTCGTATGATAAAGTATATGAACTCAATCGATGATCGGTTGATGAAGGTCATAGAAGGTGGTCCAATAATTCCTTTAAAAGTCTCAACCAGCTATAGACCTATTTCCTCCACTCCGCTGACACAACATGCTGATCGTGACACTGAACATGAAACCCATGTTCAGATTGAAGAAACCTTGGTCGAGAAACCAAGAGAGGAATGGACTGAGGACGACAAACTTTTAGCTGCCCTAGATGGAAAAGCATGCCACATTATCTCTTGTGGTTTGGACGACAAGCAATATAAACTCATTGACTTGTGCTCCACGGCTCAAGAATGCTGGAACAAGCTCCTTGCATACTTTGAAGGTGATGAGCAGGTGAAGGACAACAGACTCTACGATTGCATTGCTGAGTTTGAATCCTTCAAGAAACTAGATGGTGAATCACTAAGGAGTGCCTACGACAGATTCTGCAAGGTAAGTAATTTATGTGCTTCATTAGGTAAGGTTTATACTATGAAAGACCTGAATATTCGTTTTCTAAGTTCTTTGGGAAATGATTATCATACCAAGGTCACCGCTGTTAGAGAAGTGAGAGACTTGAACAAGACTTCTATTCCAGAATCTTGTATCCAGTCTATTCATGTATGAGAGAGAACTGCAAAAACTTCACGTTCTCAATAAAAATTTCAAAAACTTGTCTCTATCAGCTTAGTCACAGGTATCCTTCCCTTCAAATAAATTCCCTCCTATAGATCCCCATCAAACACCCTGCAGTTCTAAAACCCAGAAACGACCTCAGAACAACCTATGGAAGAAGACGAATTTGCCGCCTTCGCTAGGAACTACAAAAGGTTTAAAGACTTCAAAAGGATGCAGAAAGGAAGCTACCAGCAACCAAAACCATTCACACCAGCATTTCAAAAATCAGCAAGTTATAGCAAAACCTCAACAAGTGCTACCGACGGAAAGTACAACAAAGGTGATCTTGTCTGCTTCAACTGCAGAAAACCTGGTCACTTTGCTTCCAAATGTCCTAAACCAAAATATGAATATGTTAGGAAGTCATTCAACAAGAGACATCCTAAGTCTCGAAGCTTTATTGCCGATGAAAGCACAGAATAGGCCTTGCTGGTTTGGTGTGAAACTGACTCAGACGAAGATGCCGATGAAGATGAAGATGTCGATGCAAGTTTTGTTGCCCTAGACATGGAAGATGCCGATACATCCACATTACCGACTCCAGTCTACCGAGATCCATCTCCTCCAAGAACTCCAGTCAAAAAAGAAGGTACTAGAAGACCTCAACCACACTTCAAAGAGATTGGTGTCAAAGCAGAGAACCCAAATGGATACAGAGTTCACTAAGTGGGAACCTCACTCTATGGTCAGTGTAACTCCATTCAATTCACTGCCATCAAACCTAGACCCTTATCGATGACCAGAAAATTCTCATTCACTGAGCATCCAAGTATTGCTAAAAGCTTATCTAAACCCATCTCTTCTCTACCCAACTTTTCTCCTGAACCTATTACCTCTACCACCAAAATTCTAGCAGATCCCTTTCCTGAAATATCTAAAGCTGAAATGGTAGAGACAATGGATGAACTTTTTATTGATCATGAGAAGCTGAGTAACGTTCATAAAGTGATGGCTGCTAATTTTAATAGAATTTTTGCAGAGAATGACTTCTTTATGTCTGAACTTAAAGTTCTCAAAGGACATGAGCTTAAGTCTGTTCTTATAAAGAAAGAAAACCTATATCTCAAAAGTCAAGTGGCAGTATTGATAGCTCAGATCAAAGATCTTGTGAAAAGAAACAATCATCTCTCAAGGATTGTTGATTCTTACACAAAATCTAGAGTTGCTGTTGAAACAATCCTACAGACCCAAATGTCATATAAGGACCAATCTGGGTTAGGATTTGATTCCAGCAGCAGTAGCTCTACTGAAACTTGTGCGACTGAGAAAAAGGATGAGAAAGTTGAATGTAGTTCTGTTAACTCAGTGTATGTGAATGCTAATCCTGCAGTATATAGTGCTATTGCTATGAAGTATCCTAAGAACCAGAACAAAATAAATGATAAGCATAAACAAAGATATGTTAAGGTTGCTGATACTGAGTTTGCCGATAATGGTATTCATGGTGAATACATCAGCAAAGCAAGTGCTGATGGTCTAACCACCTCTGCTGCCGATGGACAAGTACCTAAAAAGGTAACTGCCAAAGGTAAACAGAATGGAAAGAAAGGCAACACTATCACCTTTAAACCTACTAAGATTGTGCCTGCTCAATTCTCTAGTTATGCCGATTCACTGACTAAACAGAATGATGTTCTACCGACTCCATAGCCTATCAGTCAAGTGAGATGTTCTAATTGTTCTGATTATGGTCACAAGGCTCATGAATGCCTCTTGAAGCACCTATCAGGACCCACTGAGGTTGCATCCTCTAGTAGTGGCCAGATGTGGTTGCCAAAGAGGAACTAACTCTCGGACCCAAGAATAAGGGGGACCATAAGCATACCGTTTTATTTCACGAATGCTTCATGGCCTCTACTGGTGCAAGAAAGTGTTGGATATTATGCCATAGGCCCTTGAGAAAGGCCTATGCGTTATATCATAGCTTTATTGTAATAGAGATGACAAACCTGATTATTATATCTTTTGCATGTTTATTATAATTATCATTGTCCCTAGCACTTATGAAAGGCTAGCATGAGTTTAATGGATAATCATATGATGATTATAGCGCATAGGATGCAGATTAAATTTGTGGGTACATGTTGGAGAACAAGTACTGGATAGACCCGTTATGAGATTTATGTCATGGTCAAATGTCATAATTAAATCTCATAATAGTTATATCATTTATCCTTAGACCTGAGATTATCATAGTCTTCCACATGATGAACATTATGTTTGACGTACTCAAACGCTACCCCTAACCGGGTGGTTATAAAGGCTATGATTGGCATAATCGGATTCTTGTAGGGAAGAATGATAAGTCAAGATGGGATTTGTCCCTCTCTCAAGAGAGATGTCTGCTTGGCCACTCGATGAGTGAGATTGATAAAAGTGTACGGCCGTACCCAAATGAATTGAAGTGTTCAATGTTAATTGCTCATATCAATCTGCTTAAGATCGAGAAAGCATTAGACAACATAAGTTGACGTGGACCATGACTTATGTCTAATATGATATCGTGTGACAAAGGGATTGTGATATGTTCTATAAGGTTACTTTGGGCTTTCAAAGTTATACTAATTGGGTAGTCATAATGGCTTGCTAGAGTCCGCTTATGACTTACGGGTTCTGAATTTTTCGGACTCGTTGCCAACTTAGTATAATCCTATTGGGTCACACACAATAGAACAGATTGAATAAGGCACAGAAAACAGGAAAAACTGGATCCTGTTGGAAGGATCCGTACAGATGGTTTGGGAGCCACCCAACCAATCCGTACGGATGGTTTGTCCAGACGGAAAAACAGTTTGTTTAGATCTTTGTTTGACAAGGAATCCTGATCCCAAGAGGAATTAGGTTTATACCCTATTATATATATGTGCAGTCAGGTTTGAGAAAGCTAATGGTTGATTTTAGAAATCATAACATGTTGTTTGAGAAACAATTACACACATATAGAGGGGATTATTAGTTTTGATATTTAGAATAATCATAACTCAATAATCAATGAAGCAAATAATTCTTATGAAGAAATAGTTTCTTCATCAAGCCTTAGGTCTAGCAATCCAGATCAAGAAGGTGTTTTTGATATCCGTTCGACGTGTGGATACTGATAGAGGGTGTTTGCTTTAACACCTTAAAGTCCGTGTTCATGGATTCGATCTTCAAGGGTATGTTTCTTTCATCCTGTATTTAATTTAATCAACATGCACGGATCCGGGATCTTGGGTGTTTGATTTTATCTGTTTATTCCGCTGCGCATGATGCATCAAAACCCAACAGTGGTATCAGAGCCCCGTTCATTGTTGATTATTTTAGTATATCATGTTGAAATTGTTTAATTCAATTAAATAATATCTACATGATAATAAGATGAATGTGTGATTTGAGTTTTATATATGAGATATAAAATTTATGAGCATGAATATGGGGATTATGTAATTATTGTATTTATTTGATCCATATGAATAATTGCATGTTTGGGATAACAATAAATAATTGGATTATGTGTATTGATAATTTGGATCTAATTTGTGTTTGTAATAAATTGTTTATTCATGGTATTGATTAGATCTAATTAAATTCGTAATCTGTAAATTCATGTTTCTGTAATCTGATTATGTATAAACATGATATTGGATTTGGTCGAATTTCTGAAATTCTGAAAAAACTGGAAATCTGGGATCCTACCAATGGATCCGTACGGATGGTTTGGATGATGCCAAACTCATCCGTACAGATAGTTTGGAAATTCTCAGATTTGATTTTGTTTTCTGGTATTCAGATTGTTCTGTAAATTGTTTGCAGAATTCGAATCTGGAAACTGGAAACTGCTTTCAGACGGCTGGTTTTTGAAACCGTGTTTTCTGAAACAGTTTTTGCCGAAGAATTCAAAAAGAATTGCAGAAATCAGATTTCTAAAGAGTTTAGAACTACTGTAATATGTGAGATTAAGAGACAATAAAAGATCTTGAGACAAGTATCCAATCTATACGGGAATGTGGATGACTTTTGGCTTAGTTTCGACCGTATGGAGAAGTTTCTTGGTTTCTTGAACTTAGCACGGAGATGTGGATGCCTTTTGGCTTAGTTTCGACCGTGCGGTTTGTGCTTTCAATTTTAAGATGCTCTGTGGTGACAGGTTTGGAAAATTCTGATTCTAATCTTTTTCAGATGGCTGGTTTTGGAAACCGTGTTTCCTGAAACAGATTTAAGTTCAGAAGTCCAAACTGTTAATGAGATCAGAATCTTAAAGGAGTTTAAGATTGGCGTAATCTCAAAGTTTCAGAATTACCCCTATACAAAGTGCAAATCGTTTGCAAGAAAAGGAAACTAAATTTGGATTAATTCATTGCATGGACCAATGGCAGGCTTACGCCTTGTTTCTGAGAATGCGAATGAAATATCCAATCTGTAAATTGTTTACATATAATTTAGATTCCGTCCCCATTATGTTGCTTCATAATTAAATCATAAGATTTTTCTTCTGTTAATTAATTGGATTAGTTAACATCAGTTATGCAAAGACTATATTATATTATGTTTGACATAATTAAATATATAATGCATATCTCTATGTAATAAACTTTCTTTAAAACTTAAGTCTTGTGCCAATCCATGATTAAAACACTTGTGAGTAAGTGGGTAGTTTTATGTGGGTTACGCCCTAGCGTAGGTGAATTAATTCTATTCATTTATGAGCAAGATGAGGAATCAGAGTTTCCTATACGTTTAAAATGGTTTGACTTAATTGGGCTATCAAAACAGTTTTGGGCCTAAGGCACAAGATGAGATTAAAACATGCTAGACATAAGATGTCTAAAATCTCATAAAGGATCTAAGAGTCACATATGATGTGATTGATAAGGAGTTATCTACCTAAATAACCTATTTTGAGCAGTCGTGCCCTAGCCGACTCAAAGTTAGGTGAAATATGGATCTTAGCACACTTAAATTATATTATACAATTGTTGTATTTGAAGGTGTATAATTTAGTGGAAGTATTATGAAATACATTAAATGTCTCTAAATGATAATGGTATGAAATATATGTGTATATTTCTTTGCCTATTTCGTAGAATGTCTTAAATTATAATCATGTATAATTACTGCAATAGACCCCACTTAAAGAGAATAAGATTAACTTCCTTGACCTAGTCATGAGCTTAAGAATTGTTCTAAATCAAGAACGGAAGTTATGAATTCTTAAAAATCATATTCCTAAGAAAATTTATGCCTTAAGGGTGGACAAAGACATTGATTAGAAACATGTGAATGATTCTATAGATGTCAATTGTCCTACGACTTGCTATCATATGATCGGAACTTTAGACGTATCTGAAACATATGAATGCTTATGCGATAAGCAATTATGTAGGAAGCGTTCCTACAAGCAAGAAAGACAAATAAAGTTTGAGATTGATTAAAAGCCTAACATTCATGTGATGAATGAAAGATATATTAATAAGTTCTCATGTTTTGAACATGGAGAGACATATTAATTACCTTAGATGGCTTGGTTATCATGTTAGTTTGGAACTAACAAACGGATTTGATATCAATTCATAAGCGACATTTGATGTTTAAAATGCTAAGTCTTAATATCAAATAGAAACATTCTCAAACTCTAAAGGTTAATAAGGACAAGGATTTAAGATAAAGGCAAGACAAAATTTGTCAAGCCTAAAAGGAAATATTTGTGGCAAAACCTAAAATCCAAAGAATGTAATTTGTACCTTGGCAATAGGATTGACCGTTGGTGAAATTACAATTTGAATTTAAAGATCAAAAGGAATGGTAGTTGGACTACCACTTCAAGTATTTATGTTAAATTTTCTACTTGTAAGGATAAAGATTAACCTATGTGGCAATAATGATGCAATGGTTGCAACATTAATCATAGGAACTAGCGAAGTGTCTTTACCTAATAAGTTCATATTTGTTTTGAACAAATGGTGCTATGTTCTCATTTTAAGTAAAAATATTATTTTGGTTTCTTCATTAGAAGATTATGGATATTTCTTATTTCGAATAAGAAAGTGTTCCATTAAATATGATTTGCCTTATTGTATTGCTAATCATATAATGGGACTTAATATCCTTATCTTGGAAGAACAAAATAATGAGCATAACGTAAATAATGGAAAACTCAATATAAGGATGTAATCGTTACATTCTTAAAAAGCATTAATGTCTATATCAAATGATAAGAAACACATATCTAAAATTCCATGGGACGGACTTTTAAATTCATATGATTTAAAATCATGTGATAGATGTAAATCTTAGAAATTGTTCAAGACATCTTTCACTAATAGTAGTAAGAGGAAGTACTCTTTTGAACATATACATTTTGATGTATGTAGTTTATTAAAGTAACAATGCTAGAAAGGATTTCAACGCCTCATGGCAAAAGTATTGATGTACACTTATTAGAGCAAAGTAATGAATATTTGAGCCTTGGACTCGATAAGAATTCTGCAGAAAGTCTGCAATTTAAGAAAAACAGAATCTGGAAACAGCAGCCGTACGGATGATGTTCCAGAAGTTTACAGATTGTCTGTAAAACACAGTTTTTTGTCTCATAATAAGTCTAACTGATCTTTAATTATCCTTCTGGATTATGTGCTGGAAACATCTGCGCTTACACTAACTTGAGTTTCATCTAAGGAGGTTCGACTGATGCCATATGAGATATGGAATGAAAGAAAACTTGGTTTGTCTTTCATAAAGATTTATGATGTGATGTTTTTGAGAAAAGTGTTGTCTGGGACAAAATCACACCTAAATCTTATAAATGTAATTTAATGGGATATCTCAAAGATATTAATTTTACACCCTTAGAGCACAAATCGTTTGTTACTCTAAATAGCACTTTCTAGATAAATCGTTTATCCCTAAAGAACTAGTGGGAGTAAAATGTATCTCGAAGAGTTCGAGACCCAGAAAATAACATAGAACCTAAGATGAAAATTGAACAAGGTTTCATAAGGAGTTGTGGAAATTCGTTCAAGTATACACAAGAAATTTGCATAACTGATAGGATACTATCTATAACAAGAAATATTGATTTCTCATAATAGAAAGTAATTGGGAAGATATCATTGCGAATGATTGACCTATTACCTATCAAGATGCAAAGTCCACTCCGGATTTAGATCAATGACTTGGAGTCATAAAATCTAAAATGCAATCCTTGTATCAAAATCAAGTTTCGAACTTGATTGTTCTACCCTAAGGCTTAAAAACCATAGGATATAAAATGAGTTTTCTTGGAGAAAACGGACATGGATCGCAAGGTGCATGTTGATAAAGCACGACTAATTGAGTAAATTTAATTCATAATGTTGATTATGATGAAACTTTATCACCCATAGTCATGCTTAATGTTATTAGAATTCTAATTGTCATGACTTCATATTTCGAATATGTAATATGACAGACGGATGTCAAAACTATATTCCTTAACAGGAACTTACATTAGGATGTGTTTGATACAACCTAAAGTTTTGATTGATCCATAAGATTCTAATAAAATATGCAAGTTGCAGAAATTCATGAGATGGATTGAAGCAAACTACTTGGAGTGAAATTTCATTTTGATGTATTATTCAAAGAGTTTGAATTCATCAAAGATGAGACTTGTGATTACAATAAATTTAGTGGGAGCGTAATATTATTCCTAGTCATATATATATGTTATTGACATATAATTCATTCTGAAAGAGATTCTAAATGAAAGACTTGGATAAAGCCACCTATATCATTGAAATTTAGATTTATGGAGATAAATCTAAAACGCTGTTTGGTTAAAGTCAAAGTACTATTAAAGACAAGATAGTGAAAAGTTTACTATGCAAGACTCTTAGAGAGGTTACTTGTGAAAGTCTAATGGCATTAATCTTTGCAAGATTTAGTCTTACTGGAAGACTAATGAGAAAGAGTACATGATTAGGATTCCATATGCTTCGGCAATTGGATCTATCATGTAAGCCATGTTAATGTACTAAGAATGGATGTCTCATATACTTGGAGTATGATGAGATAATACCAATCAGATCCTAGTGAAAGTCACTAGTTAAGAAACACTCTTATGTTCTCTAAAAGGAACTAAATGATGCGTTCTTGATCTTTGATGGAATAAAAGATGACTTATAATAGTTACATAGATGCATTCTTACAAACCAACAAAGATAAATATTGCAGTATAAATACATGTTTACGTCTAATAATGGTGTTAGAAGAGTTCTAAATGGACCATTACTATTCTACAAAAGGTTGAGTATCTAGTGGCATGAGATGCAACTAGAAAATTGTTAAGATTAAGATTCTAATTAGTAAACTAGAAATCGTTTCTAGTGTCACTAATTTAATGTACCTTCATTGTGTCAATAATCGTTATTACACAAGTCAAGGGCCTAATATCTTATCTAGACATATACTCATACATTTCTATCTTACTCGAGAAATTGTCAAAGATGGGAGATGTCAAAATATGCAAAATACCTTATGATAATAACAAGGATAATTATCCTACATAACCTCATTTGAAATTATGATAGAGATCATAACTAAGCTCAATGGGTATTGGATACGCGTTGATTGGGCCTAGTGCAAGTGGGAGATTGTTGGATATTATGCCCTAGGCCCTTGAGAAAGGCCTATGCGTTATATCATAGCTTCATTGTTATAGAGATAACAAACCTGATTATTATATCTTTTGCATGTTTATTATAATGATCATTGTCCCTAGAACTTATAAAGGGCTAGCATGAGTTTAATGGATAATCATATGATGATTATAGCGCATAGGATGCGGATTAAATTTGTGGGTACATATTGGAGAACAAGTACTGGATAGACCCGTTATGAGATTTATGTCATGGTCAAATGTCATAATTAAATCTCATAATAGTTATATCATTTATCCTTAGACCTGAGATTATCATAGTCTTCCACATGATGAACATTATGTTTGACGTACTCAAACGCTACCCCTAACCGGGTGGTTATAAAGGCTACGATTGGCATAATCGGATTCTTGTAGGGAAGAATGATAAGTCAAGATGGGATTTGTCCATCTCTCAAGAGAGATGTCTGCTTCGCCACTCGATGAGTGAGATTGATAATAGTGTACGGCCGTACCCAAATAAATTGAAGTGTTCAATGTTATTTGCTCATATCAATCTGCTCGAGATCGAGAAAGCATTGGACAACATAAGTTGACATGGACCATGACTTATGTCTAATATGATATCATGTGACAAAGGGATTGTGATATGTTCTATAAGGTTACTGTTGGTAGTGGTGCCCTAGGCACGTTTAATAAACGTTGTAATTGTTATCATTTATTTCATATCAATAAAGAAATGTTTTGATTATTATTATTGTTCATGTTTACTTATAATAATCTCCGTCCCTAGTACTTGTTAAGCACTAGTATAAAGGCTAAATGATCATGGGATGATCATGTTAGATTTATGGGTACTTGTTTGGAACAAGGTACTGGACATGACCCGCTCTATGAGATTTATGTCATGGTTTAAGTCGTACATATATCTCATATTAGTTATGTCATTTGAATCTTTAGACATGAAGTTATTATAGTCTTCCACTTGATGGACATTATGTTTGACATATTCAAACGCTGCCTTTAACCGGGTAGTTATAAAGGGTATGATTGGCATAATCGGATTCACGTAAGGAAGAATAATAAGCTAAATGGATTTGTCCCTCTTCGGAGAGATGTCAAGCTTGGGCCTCTCGTAAGAATGATGTTGATGAAATGTTCGGCCGGACTCAAATGAATTGATTGGATCAATGTCATTTGGATTATCAACATATTCGGAATCGAGAAAGTATTGAACAAAAACAAGTTGACTTGTTGACCATGACTTGTGTTCAATGACATCGTGGACAAAGGGATTATGACATGTTCTAAAGGAATGCGAACTTGTATCTAGTTATACTATTTGGGTAGGTATGACGGTTTGCTAGAACCTAATCATATCTTATGGTTTCATGTTTGAACCCATTGCCAACTTAGTATAATCCTAGAGGGTCACACACAATAGAACGAATCTTTAAAAGGACTATATTAGAATTTTGGAAATTCTGGGAATCTGGGGAAGTGGGCGACCGCACAGTATGGACTAGGCGGCCGTACACTTAGTTCAGTTTTGTACCAGTTTGTTTCAGATAGTTGTGCGACCGCACAGTGGATTCTGGGCGGCCGCACAGTACTGTCGGGTGGCAGATTCCTAATTTGATTAGGAAACGAATTTTGGGCGATTTTTGACACAAGTTTCCTATTTGGAATAGGTCCTACTTGTGTATAAAAGATCAAATTCGGCCAGCACTCTCAACCAATGTTTGTGCAAGTCTCCAAAGGGTTTGAGAGAGTTTATTTTGTTCCAAGATATCCTTTGATTGAAGAACCAAATAATACACAAAATAAAATTCCATATAGTCATATTAAATTGTGAAAGTGTGTTTCATAATTGTTGGTCTAGCAACCAAGATCAAGAAGCTCCTTGATATTCATTCGTGGTGTGGATACCGCTAGAGGGTGAAGCTCATCATCTTCAAAGTTCGTGTTCTTACTTTCATTGGGATCCAGCTTCAAATCTCCACCAAGATCAAAGCTAGAATTCAAAGTCATCAAGGGTTAGTTTTTCCTCTATTCATATCATTGTATTTGATTTAATCATATGAATTGATCTATGGGCTTTGGGTTTCATAAATTTTAAATGCTAATTTCCGCTGCGCATGTGACTACGAAACCCAACACTGGTATCAGAGCCCCGTTCATGTTGATTATTTCAATACCATATAAATTGTTTATGTGCCTAACATGATATGAATATTGGATTATATGATGTTTATGTGTTATGTGATTTTATGTGGTATATTGTTTTGCAACTTTAATCGCACGATTCAATCGCAATAAATAAATTTTGGTGGATTCAGAATTGTTGATTATTAATTTTTGATTGGATCAAAGTTTTAATAATCGGGAAAAAACAATTTTGAGACAAAATTTTTGAACTTTGAAAATTCTGCACATTCTGATCATCGTGGGCGACCGCACAGAAGATTCTGGGCGGCTGCACACCTTTGGGCGACCGCACATGTCTTTTTGGGCGGCCGCACAAAGGGATCAGAAAGTCTTATTTTGGTCAAAAACAGAATCTGGAATTTTTCGAAAAATTCAACAAAACCAGTAACAGAACCAGTCCAGACCTGCTGATCTGGAATGGGTTTTGGTTAGTTGGTTTGTGTGTGGATTTTGGGGTTTGATTTTCCTATTTGTTTTAGTCTTGTGATTCTAAGATTGGTTCAAGGTTTGGATGGCTAATCTACGTTCATCGAGATTGTGTTTCCTAAACTTGATCGCAATCAAAGTTTCAAAGATAAAACGAAGTTAGAATTATGAAGAATTCATAATTGCTAAAATTTAGAAATAAAGTTCTTGATTCAAAGATTGGAGATCCATGTGGAATTGTGGATGCAATTGGCCTACGTTCATCGAGACCATCTATTGCTTAGTTTCGGCCACATGGACTACTTTCTTGGTTTCTTGAATTAGTGCGGGATTGTGGTTGCCTAATGGCTTAGTTTGACCGAACTTCTTGTTGTCTTGATTTGGAGATAATAACCAAAGTTGAAATAGTCTCATCCTCATAATTATAGAGAAACTAATAACACATAAATATCATGCTTAAATTAATGGAGATTAATTTAGTGGCTAAACTTGATGTGTCACGACCCGAAGTATAGGCTCTATTTTATTAGTAATTAAATGATTATTATTTAATTATTTGCTTATTTATTTATTTATTTAAATTATTATTTATTTAAATATTTATGTGTTATAATAATTATGCCTAGCATTTTATTTGGGTCATTGTGTTAGTATAGAATGTTGGGTCTTAATTGTTAGTAGGGAGTGTGGTATTTATGTAGTGTAGTGGAGGGGCCTAAGTGTAACTCTTTTAAAACATTTCCCTACTCCCTCCCTATTCCCCTCACCTCCCTCACCATCTCCCTCACTCTCATTCTTCTTCCCAGCACAAACCTCCCTCTCTCTCTAGCTTTTGGGGTAAGTTTTCTTCTCCTCCTCCTCTCTTCATTTTCTCCTTCTTCCTCTCATCATCTCTCAATTCTTAAAACTTGAACATTGTTTAGATCGTCGCTAGGATCGCGTAGAGTCAAAAAGATTTGAAATCCATCAACTTTGAGAATTTGCAAGTAAGTTACTTTTCCCCCATTTTAATGCTAAAATGTTCATATCATGTTCATATAATGCTTTTGTTGTTATATTGGAAGTTTTGATGAGTTTGCAATTTATTTGGAATTTATTTGGGTTTTTGGTCAAAAATGGTGATTTTGGAATGTTGGGTTTGATTCTTTGTTTTGGGTTGATGAATGGTGTATTGGAGTCCCCACCCTAGTTATAAATTGTTTTGGTACATTAGTACATGAGTTGGAAGTTGGGATTTTGGTTAAATGTGTTTTGGGTTGAAAATGGAAGAACCCAAGTTGTTCTTCCCGATTTCTGGCAATTCCGGCATATTGTGCGACCGCACAAAACTTCCTGGGCGGCCGCGCATCTTTCTGAAAGCTTTTGTTCTTGTTTTGAGACTTTTTGGGCGACCGCACAACCCAATTTGGGCGGCCGCACAGAACCCCTGAAACTTTACATTTTGTTAAATTGTGTAATTGAAGAACGTGCTTTGGTCTAAGTCTTGGGTGTCCTTCTAGTTGACCTTAGTGAACATTGTAGTACACTTTAGTGATAGAATTGGGTCCTTTGTGATCAAGTTTGTGTTTGAAATTCATTGATTGTTATTTTGGACTTCGAAGCACCTTTATTGTGTATTGTTGGTTCATTTCATCTTCTTGGTGATTACTTGGCATGATTCCCTACTTTGGAATCCTTTGTTGTTTATCGTGCTAGTATTTTATTACTTAGCCTTTACGTGAAAGTCCAGCTGGTATTTTGTGTGTGTTTGGGCGATGCGAAACATTATGATGGCACGGCCAAGTCCATTGTGATGTTGACCATTGTTTTGCCCCATTATTACCCTCCTCCAGATTGGCCTTGGATGTGAGAAGAGCTAGCTCCTTTGTGTGCATTTTAGCTTCTTGGAGCATGACTTTGTGGCATGTCTCCCGTCCCTTGTGACACTTCTTTTGGTTATTGGTTCCGGTACCGGGGTTTTCTCTTCGGCTTTCATGCTATTATGAAGATGATGATTTGCTGATTATTGAAGCTGCGCAGCGATCCTTTATTTGGATGTACCAGTTTGGAAAACCTTGGCTATATCCTTTGTATATTTTTATTTTGTTGGGCATAAACTCGTGGGAGTTTATGATAGTTGTAATTGGTTTTATTAAACTTTGATTTGTAAAACTTTGGATCACCCTTTTTGTATCAAATGAAATTTTTAACTTCGGTATTTGTCAGTTTTGGTTTTAGAGTCGACGTCCAGATCGCGGTCCCGGGGCCCGCGGGGTCCGGGGTCGCGACATGATGTGTAACATGTTTATATTATGTGCTCATAAATGTATTATATGCTATATGTGATGAATCTTCAAAGAAAGTTTCAAGTCCTTCATTGCCATGCCATGATTAAAACACTTGTTTATACATGGGTGATCTTGATGTGGGTTCGCCTCCGCGAGGTGCATTAATTTTATTCATGTATGAGAAATATGGGGTTCATTAGTTTAATGTGGGCTTACCTCCGCAAGGTACATTAAATTAAATGGTTCCTATGCGTTTGAAATGGTTGGACTTAATTAGGCGTCAAAATGGTTTTGGGCCTAGGCAAAAGATGAGATTAAACATGCTTTGGAAATTGGATTTCTCAAAGAATCTCATAAAAGGATCTAAGAATCATATGGGATATGATTGACATGATTGTCTACCTAATTAATTTAGTTTTGAGCAGTCCGCCTCCGTGGACTCAAAAGTTAAATTAAAGTTGGATCTTAGCCCAATTAAATTATATTATACATTGGATGTATATGAAGGTTATATAATTTAGTGGGAGTATTTTGTTTGAAAATACAATGTTTATTTCTTTAATGAAAAACGGGTACTTATTAAATTTTGAAAATTTTGCATATTTGTAGATAATGACTACTAACACTCAATCAATTTCGTTGCGATCGATCCTTGAGAAGGATAAGCTCCAAGAGAATGGTACGAACTTTATGGATTGGATCCGTAGCCTAAGAATTGTTCTTAGGCAAGAAGACAAGTTGTACATTCTCGATGGGCCTCTTCCTGCTGAACCAGAACCTACTGCCCCTAGGGCAGAAAGAGACAGTTGCAAGAAACATCGTAATGATTGAAGAGATGTAAGCTATCTCATGCTTGCTACTATGTGCTTAAAACTCCAACAAAGTTTGGAACATTTGGAAGCCTATGAGATAGGCGTGGAGTTAAGTGCCATGTTTCAAGAACAAGCTAGGCAAGAGAGGTACAAGACCATTGTTGCATTCACTACTTGCAAAATGAATGAAGGGCAACAAGTGAGTCCTTACATGCTGAAAATGAAAGGTTATGTAGAGCACCTTGAGAAACTTGGCTATCCAATCCCATTGGAGCTAGCCACGGATCTCATTCTTAATTCATTGCCTAAACGTTATAATCAGTTTGCGATGAATTATAACATGCATGGAATGGATAAGAATCTCTCCGAGTTGCATGGGATGCTTAAAACTGCGGAGATGAAGATTGCGGAGAAAGGTTCTCCCGTGCTCTTGGTTCATGATGGGAAGAAGGCTAGTGCCAAAGGAAAGGGTAAGAAAGTTGTCAAACCCAAGATAAGCAAGGCAAGTGTTGCCAAGACCTCTGAGGCAAAACCCGATTCACAAAAGGATTCAATCTGTTTCCATTATCAAGAAATTGGTCATTGGAAACGTAATTGCAAGGCTTTCTTGGAAGAGCAAAAGAAGAAGAAGAGCGGCAAGGCTGCGTCGACTTCAGGTATCTATATGATAGATATTCTCCTTTCTACCACTGATTCCTGGGTATTGGATACCGGATGTGGTTCTCACATTTGTTTAAATGTGCAGGGCCTAAAGAATATGAGACTACTTAAAGAGGGTGAAGTAGACCTACGCGTGGGGAATGGAGCAAGAGTTGCTGCATTAGCCGTAGGGACTTATGAAGTCACTTTACCTTCCGGATTAATTCTTGTTTTGAACAATTGTTATTATGTTCCGGATTTAAGTAGAAATATTATTTCAATTTCTTGTTTGGATAATGAAGGTTTTAAGTTTCTTATTATGAATAAGAAATTTTCTATTTATTTAAATGATGTGCTTTATGGTATTGCTAATTCATTTAATGGCCTTTATGTCTTGGATGTCAAGAATGAAAATAATGAAAAAGTCTATCATATAAATAAGAAATCTAAACCTAATGATGTAAATCATACCTATTTATGGCATTGCTGTCTTGGTCATATCAATGAGAAGCGTATCTCAAAACTCCATGGGGACGGACTTTTGGGTTTATGAGACTTAGAGGCATATGATACTTGTGAGTCGTGTCTTCTTGGAAAAATGACTAAGACACCTTTTACCAAGTTGGGTGAAAGGGCAAGCAGCTTATTGGGGTTGATACATTCCGATGTATGCGGACCATTAAGTAGCAATGCTAGGGGAGGATTTCAATACTTCATAACCTTAACTGATGATTATAGTAGATTTGGGTATGTTTACCTAATGAAACATAAAAGTGAAGCATTTGAGATATTTAGAATATTTCAAAATGAAGTAGAAAAACAACTTGGCAAAAGTATTAAGGCACTTCGATCAGATCGAGGTGGAGAATACTTGAGTCAAGAATTTGATGATCATCTAAAGAATTGTGGAATAGTTTCACAATTGACTCCACCCGGAACACCACAATGGAATGGTGTGTCCGAGAGGAGAAATCGGACTTTGTTAGACATGGTTCGATCAATGATGAGTCAACTTGATCTTCCAATATCCTTTTGGGGTTACGCTCTAGAAACCGTTGCTTTCACACTAAATCGTGTTCCAACTAAATCGGTTCAAAAGACTCCATATGAGATGTGGAGCGGAAAGAAAACTTGTTTATCTTTCATGAAGATTTGGGGTTGTGAAGCCTATGTCAAAAGACTTGTCTCTGACAAACTTGCACATAAATCTGACAAATGTATTTTCGTGGAATATCCAAAGGAAACTAAAGGATATTACTTTTACAACCGAGAGGACAACAAAGTGTTTGTTGCCCGAACTGGTGTCTTTCTAGAGAAAGAGTTTCTCTCCAAAGAAATCAGTGGGAGTAAAATAAATCTTGAAGAGATTCGACAGAAAATGACATTGAACCAATAGTGGAGCAAGAACAAGAACCACAAGGAGTTGTGGAATCTGTTCAAAATACACAAGCAACTCGCAGATCTAGTAGGTTACGATTCGAGCCCGAGAGATATGGATTTCTCGTAACGGATAGTAATGAGGTGGAAGTCATTGAGAATGATGAACTGTCAACCTACCAAGAGGCGATGTCTTCTCCTGATTCGGATAAGTGGCTTGGAGCCATGGAATCTGAATTGCAATCCATGCAAGACAATCAAGTTTGGAATTTGATTGATGCACCCGAAGGTGTAAAAACCATAGGATGCAAATGGGTCTTCAAGAAGAAGACTGACATGGATGGGAAGGTGCATACTTACAAATCTAGACTTGTAGCGAAAGGTTATAGGCAAGTTCATGGTATTGACTATGATGAGACCTTTTCACCCGTAGCAATGATCAAATCTATAAGAATTCTGCTTGCCATTGCCTCATATCATGACTATGAAATATGGCAAATGGATGTCAAAACCGCTTTTCTAAATGGAAAACTACAAGAGGATGTGTATATGACACAACCAGAAGGTTTTGAACAGAATTCTAAAGTATGCAAATTGCAGAGATCCATCTATGGATTAAAGCAAGCTTCAAGGAGTTGGAATCTCCGTTTTGATGAATCGGTCAAAGAGTTTGGTTTCATCAAGAACGAAGATGAACCTTGTGTATACAAGAAGATTAGTGGGAGCATAGTGCTATTCCTTGTTTTATACGTGAATGACATATTGCTCATTGGAAATGACATTCCTACACTTCAGTCTGTGAAGACTTGGTTAGGAATGTGTTTTGCAATGAAAGATATGGGTGAAGCCGCATATATACTTGGCATTAAGATCTATAGAGATAGATCAAGGAGGTTACTTGGTTTAAGCCAAAGTACATACATTGACAAGGTCATTAGAAGATTCCGTATGGAAAATTCTAAGAGAGGCGCCTTGCCCATGTTACATGGAGTTTCTCTAAGCAAGACTCAATGTCCTAAGACAAATGATGAGCGCGAGAAAATGAATGATTTGTACTAGGACGGATGTATCTTAAGCTTTGAGCATGACGAGTAGATACCAATCCGAACCTGGCGAAAATCACTGGGTAGCTGTAAAAGCCATTCTTAAATACTTGAGAAGAACTAAAGACTCGTTTTTGGTCTATGGAGGAATGGAAGATGATCTCGTTGTAAATGCTTACACGGATGCAAGCTTCCAAACCGACAAAGATGATAGCCGATCGCAATCGGGTTTTGTGTTTATGTTAAATGGTGGAGCTGTAAGCTGAAAGAGTTCCAAGCAGAGTACAACCGCTGATTCTACAACAGAAGCTGAGTACAATGCTACATCAGATGCTGCAAAGGAAGCTGTTTGGATTAAGAAGTTCATTACTGAACTTGAAGTGGTTCCTAGCATTGCTAATCTAATAGAACTTTATTGCGATAATAATGGTGCTATTGCTCAAGCAAAGGAACCAAGAGCACATCAGAAATCCAAACACATACTTAGGCGTTTTCATATCATTCGAGAAATCGTTGATAGGGGAGACGTAAATATATGCAGAGTACCTATTGATGACAATGTTGCGGACCTGCTAACAAAGGGACTTCCACAAGCTAAACATGATGGTCATGTTAGGTCCATGGGTATTAGATACATGGGAGATTGGGCCTAGGGCAAGTGGGAGATTGTTGGTAGTGGTGCCCTAGGTACGTTTAATAAACGTTGTAATTGTTATCATTTATTTCATATCAGTAAAGAAATGTTTTGATTATTATTGTTGTTCATGTTTACTTATAATAATCTCCGTCCCAAGTACTTGTTAAGCACTAGTATAAAGGCTAAATGATCATGGGATGATCATGTTAGATTTATGGGTACTTGTTTGGAATAAGGTACTGGACATGACCCGCTCTATGAGATTTATGTCATGGTCTATGTCGTACATATATCTCATATTAGTTATGTCATTTGAATCCTTAGACATGAAGTTATTATAGTCTTCCACTTGATGAACATTATGTTTGACATATTCAAACGCTGCCTTTAACCGGGTAGTTATAAAGGGTATGATTGGCATAATCGGATTCACGTAAGGAAGAATAATAAGCTAAATGGATTTGTCCCTCTTCGGAGAGATGTCAAGCTTGGGCCTCTCGTAGGAATGATGTTGATGAAATGTTCGGCCGGACTCAAATGAATTGATTGGATCAATGCCATTTGGATTATCAACATATTCGGAATCGAGAAAGTATTGAACAAAAACAAGTTGACTTGTTGACCATGACTTGTGTTCAATGACATCATGGACAAAGGGATTATGACATGTTTTAAAGGAATGCGAACTTGTATCTAGTTATACTATTTGGGTAGGTATGACGATTTGCTAGAACCTAATCATATCTTATGGTTTCATGTTTGAACCCATTGCCAACTTAGTATAATCCTAGAGGGTCACACACAATAGAACGAATCTTTAAAAGGACTATATTGGAATTTTGGAAATTCTGGGAATCTGGGGAAGTGGGCGACCGCACAGTATGGACTGGGCGGCCGCACACTTAGTTCAGTTTTGTACCAGTTTATTTCAGATAGTTGTGTGACCGCACAGTGGATTCTGGGCGGCCGCACAGTACTGTCGGGTGGCAGATTCCTAATTTGATTAGGAAACGAATTTTGGACGATTTTTGATTTGGAAGAGGTCCTACTTGTGTATAAAAGACCAAATTCGGCCAGCACTCTCAACCAATGTTTGTGCAAGTCTCCAAAGGGTTTGAGAGAGTTTATTTTGTTCCAAGATATCCTTTGATTGAAGAACAAAATAATACACAAAATAAAATTCCATATAGTCATATTAAATTGTGAAAGTGTGTTTCATAATTGTTGGTCTAGCAACCAAGATCAAGAAGCTCCTTGATATTCGTTCGTGGTGTGGATACCGCTAGAGGGTGAAGCTCATCATCTTCAAAGTTCGTGTTCTTACTTTCATTGGGATCAAGCTTCAAATCTCCACCAAGATCAAAGCTTGAATTCAAAGTCATCAAGGGTTAGTTTTTCCTCTATTCATATCATTGTATTTGATTTAATCATATGAATGGATCTATGGGCTTTGGGTTTCATAAATTTTAAATGCTAATTTCCGCTGCGCATGTGACTACGAAACCCAACAGTTACTTTGGGCTTTCAAAGTTATACTAATTAGGTAGTCATAATGGCTTTCTAGAGTCCGCTTATGACTTACGGGTTCTGACTCGTTCGGACTCGTTGCCAACTTAGTATAATCCTATTGGTTCACACACAATAGAACGGATTGAATAAGACACAGAAAACGGGAAAAACTGGATCCTGCTGGAAGGATCCGTACGGATGGTTTGGGAGCCACCCAACCAATCCGTACGGATGGTTTGTCCAGACGGAAAAACAGTTTGTTCAGATCTCTTGTTTGACAAGGAATCCTGATCCCAAAAGGAATTAGGTTTATACCCTATTATATATGTGTGCAGTCGGGTTTGAGAAAGCTAATGGTTGATTTTAGAAATCATAACATGTTGTTTGAGAAACAATTACACACATATAGAGGGGATTATTAGTTTTGAGATTTAGAATCATCATAACTCAATAATCAATGAAGCAAATAATTCTTACGAAGAAATAATTTCTTCATCAAGCCTTGGGTCTAGCAATCCAGATCAAGAAGGTGTTCTTGATATCCGTTCGACGTGTAGATACTACTAGAGGGTGTTTGATTTAACACCTTAAAGTTCATGGTCATGGATTCTATCTTTAAGGGTATGTTTCTTTCATCTTGTATTTAATTTAATCAACATGCACGGATCCGGGCTCTTGGGTGTTTGATTTTATCTGTTTATTCCGCTGCACATGATGCATCAAAACCCAAAAGCAAGGATTTGTGGATTCTAAATAGTGGCTGTTCAAGACACATGACAGGACTTGCAGATCTACTTGTCGATGTCTCATAAGCATCAGGTCCCCCCAGTGGTTTTCGGTGATAATGCCAAAGGAAAAATCATCGGTGTAGGTACCATGAAGAGAGGTGCAGTAACTGTACAGAAGGTCTCTCTAGTAGATGGCTTGAAACACGACCTTCTATCTATATCATAATTCTGTGATAAAGGGATGCAATGTGTATTTACTACTTCCAGTTGCTATGTGAAAAAGATTGCTCCAATGAAACCCTTCTCACTGCCAAAAGAAAAGGTAACATTTATGCTGTAGACTTAAGTGCTATTACTAGCGTTGCTAATGTTTGTTTTGTAGCTAAGAACATCAGTGAGAACTCATGGCTATGGCACAAGAGACTTAGTCAGTTGAACTTCAAATATCTATCCAAGCTTGCCGGTTCAAATCTGGTTACCGGTTTACCTCAAGTGTCTACTGATCAAGGAAAGAAATGCAAGGCTTGTCAACTTGGAAAACAACATAAATAATCCTTCCGAAGCAAACCCTGCATGTCAACATCTAAGTGCCTCCAAATGCTACATATGGATCTATTTGGCCCTACAACTACAACAAGTATTAGGGCAAGTAGATACACTTTGGTTGTAGTAGATGATTTCTCTAGATATACTTGGGTGGAAACTTTTAGTCATAAAGATGACACATATACCATTGCTACCAAGTTATTCAGACTACTACAAACACATAAAGAAAGCGATATCATCAGCATGAGATCAAACAACGACACTGAATTCAAGAACAATGGTATTGCTCAGTACTGTGATGATCATGGCATAGACCACAACTTCTCAGCTGCCGATACACCACAACAAAATGGTGTCGTTGAGAGAAAGAACATAACTATCATTGAAGCTGGTAAGACCATGATTGCTGAAGCCATATTGCCAAAATATATTTTGGGCTGAAGCCATCAACACCGCCTGCTTCACTCAGAACAGATCTCTTATCAACAAATTCCATAACAAGACTCCTTATGAACTCTGGAGAGGCAGAATTCCCAACATTGGATTCTTCAAAATATTCGGCTGCAAATGTTACGTGCTTTACAACGGTAAGGAGCATAGAGGTAAATTTGATGAGAAAGCTGATGAAGAAATCTTTGTTGGATACGCTAAACATAGTAAGGCCTTTTGAGTTTTTAATAAAAAACTTTTGAAAATTGTTGAATCTGTTCATGTAACCTTTGATGAATTTGATTTGTTAGAGTCTGACAAGGCTCCAAATAGTACTAATGCTTCTAGTGCTTATGAGACAGGTGAATCCAGTAATTCTAACCCTGCAGGTCATGTACCAGCTGTTGATCCAGTCATTTCAGTAGAAGAACCATCAGATACTCAGTATTTCCCATCATTGGCAGAACATGATCATACTGATAACTTTCATAATCCATTTGCCGATGAAAATTCTGCTGATCATCCTGACGACAGATCCAGCCCTCAACCTACTTCTGTTATAAGACCTCATCCTCCAAGTCTTTATCCACCTCTCTCTCAAAACTCTAACTCTTCCTCTCAACCATCTGCTGACTTGATCCTCCTCTAGAATCACTTCAACAAGAGTCAGTAAGACAAGATGTGCCGAGAGAAGTTAGACTAGTTCGTGATCATCCATTAGAAAATTTGATTAGTG
Organism: Campanula takesimana; assembly: GCA_026119855.1. Lineage (NCBI taxonomy): Eukaryota > Viridiplantae > Streptophyta > Magnoliopsida > Asterales > Campanulaceae > Campanula > Campanula takesimana. Next base: position 132,132 of record JAOWBW010001271.1, read on the forward strand.
ATGTCTTTGGTCCAAGATTAACAAGAAACCTTAGTAGAGCATTTTCTGAAAGTCTCTTCTCATCTGCTATGGTTTCCAACATAGAACCAAAGAATACTGAAGAAGCTCTTGCCGATCCTGGTTGGGTTGAAGCCATGTAAGAGGAACTGAATCAGTTTGAAAGATGCAAAGTATGGGAACTTGTGCCAAGACCAACTTCTCAACAAGTTATTGGTACAAAATGGGTCTACAGGAACAAATTGGATGAAGGTGGGAATATTATTAGAAACAAAGCAAGGTTAGTTGCTAAAGGCTACCGACAAGAAGAAGGAATTGACTACGATGAGACATTTGCTCCGGTTGCAAGATTGGAAGCTATAAGACTTTTCTTAGCCTATGCTGCCTTCAAAGAATTCAAGTTATATCAAATGGACGTGAAAAGTGCCTTCTTGAATGGAGAAATCTAAGAACTTGTTTATGTTGAACAACCACCTGGTTTTGAGGACTCCAAGAAGCCTAATCATGTCTACCGATTGAAGAAAGCTCTCTATGGCTTGAAGCAAGTTCCAAGGGCATGGTATGAAACCCTTTCTAAGTTCTTACTTAGTGATGGCTTAGGTTTCACTTGAGGTAAAATCGACACTACTCTATTTGTTGCCAAGCATAAAGGTCATTCATTGTTTGTTCAAATATATGTCGATGATATTATTTTCGGTTCTACTAATGAATCACTTTGAATGTGATTTGAGAAGCTAATGCAGAGCAAGTTCGAGATAAGCATGATGGGTGAACTAACATATTTCCTTGGACTTCAAGTCAAATAAACCAATGAAGGAATATTCATCAGTCAAGCCAAGTATGGAAAAGAATTAATCAAGAAGTTTGGCTTCGATAATGCTCATTCTCAAAGCACACCAATGGGCACTAACATTCATTTAGATAAGGATGAGTCCGGTAAGAAAGTAGACATGAATGTCTACTGAGGTATGATCGGCTCACTCCTCTATCTTACTGCAAGTAGACCAGATATTATGTTTGATGTTTGTGTTTGTGCCAGGTTTCAAGCTGACCCTAGGGAATCTCATCTGCAGGCTGTTAAACGTATTATTAAATATCTTTGTGGCACTGCTAACCTTGGATTATGGTATGCTAGAGATTCATCTTCCAATCTAATAGGTTATTCAGATGCAGACTTTGCAGCTTGCAGAGTGACCAGAAAAAAGTACTAGTTGAACTTGCCAATTTCTTGGAGATCGGTTGGTGTCTTTGTCATGTAAAAAGCAAGCATCAATTTCCACTTCTACTACTGAGGCTGAGTACATAGCTGCTGGCAGTTGTTGTTCAAAGATCCTTTGGATGAAGCAGCAGCTTGTTGACTATGAAGTTCCATCTCAAGTTTGTCCCATTTATTGTGACAATCAATCTGCTATCTCAGTTTCCAATAACCCGGTCATGCATTCCAAAACCAAGCACATAGACATCAAGTATCACTTTCTGAAGGAACATGTTGAAAAGGGAAACGTTGTGCTGCTCAAAGTTCATACTGATTTCCAAAGAGCAGACACACTGACAAAACCCTTAGATCAGAAAAGATTTGAATTCCTCAGAGGTGAATTGGGTATGATTGATTATTATGGTTAAAATTGTGCTGACTTTGCTACTTTTGTTAGTCTGCCGATCAAATCAGCAGAACGTAAATTATCTTGCCGACAAACATCATGCCGATAAATATCTTGCTGATCAACAACTTGCCGAATCATGTCTTGCCGATTTACCAAAATTCAAAATTCATCGGTAGATCTCATCCAAACGGATAAGGATTCTCTGACACATGACATAAGCTTAGTTAAATCAAAGGTACAATCAGTCACACCTCCTCTCTGACATGTGTGTGCACCGCCTTACCCAAATCGTGTCAAAGATTTATCCCAATTCTTTGTGATAAATCAGAAAGGTAACTTCAAATTTTATTGTTGCCACTTTTACCCTTTCTCTCTCCTAAGTTTAACCATCTAATTTAAACCATCCGGTTCGTGCATTTAATGCATTATGTGCGCACGTTCTCCGAGTTATTCGCTACAGTTAAACTCATCATTATTTCTCTTTCTACCATGCAAACTCTTCCCATTCTCTATCTCTCGTCCATAACCTATATAAGCAACTCTTAAACTCTTCTTGTTCATTTCGCTCTTCATTCTCTCTTAATATCACTATTGCTTGTGTTCATCTTCTACTCTCATATTCTCTTACGATCCTTCAAACCTGAGTTTACTCTAATCACTGGTAACTACTTGATGATTTTACACTTGCATTTCAAATTTATTTTGAACTAATTTATTCTAACTTGTGAGATCTTTTGAGTAATTTTTCAGAAAACTTCAAGCAACGAAAAGGATATCTATGGAGGCTATGTTGACTCCTTATTCTTTGACGACACTCTTGACGGTGATTTCTTGAGAAATCTTTTGATTGGATCTCTTCTGGACTCCTTCATCACTCCAAATGGTGTTGAGTTCATATTTTTGGGTCAAGTATAAGAGTTCTTCTTAAATGCCTCCGTTATCACTGATCCCAATGACTCCTCTGTCTTCATCTCTATCGCCTCAACCATCACCGGCGTGCCGATCTCTGTTACTCCTTCTTCTATTCATGAAGCATTCCCTCTGCTTGGGAATGAGGGTGTTGACTCCATTACTGATGACAAGACCTTGGACAAGGCATGGACTCTAATGAGAGGAGCCAGTCCTAGGCTTAGTGGAGATAATCACCTGAAGGCTCATTATAGAAGGAGATTCTTTTCTCTTGCGGAGATTGTTGATAGATGCTTGGTCTGCAGATCTGGCTCTCACAACCATGTTACTGATATACAGTTTGAAGCAATGGCAGCCATCGTGTTGCAAGAAGAATTCAACTGGTGTGCCTATCTGTTTAGGGCCATTATCATTGCTGCCGTTAAATATTAGGAGGATAGAAGGAAGAGCAAGGCTCACCCTGGTAAGGGATGCCATTATATTCTGATTAGCACTATCCTGAGGCGCAACTCAGCGATCGTTAGAGCTTCCCTAGCACCTCCAAGTTTTGACTTTGATAAACTCAAATCTTTCAAAATTTCTTATTGGAACAGGATCACCAAGAAGGCTTCCACCAGCACAATAGTTGTTCCTGCTGCTGGTACTCCGAAAAAGAAGAAGGCAAAGAAAGTTGTCAAGGTTGCTGCTGTCGCCCCTGCCGATGTTTCTACTCCTGCTCCATCTTCAGAAAGGATTCTTGTCAATTATACTCCAGCAGCTCCTAAGAAAAGAAGGCTAGTCAAGACTGCCGATAAAGCTCAAGTCAAAAAGTCAAAGGTTGTATCTACTGATGATCTTCCTACTGCTCCAAGGCCAAAGTCTTCAGTTGCACTAGTTCCTTCCTCTCAAATTCCTTCTACTAATCCAAGAGCCAAGCAGATCAGGTTTGTAACGACCCGAAAACCCGCCTCTATTTTCTTAGTAATAAATACTTAATTATTTCTTTATTGCTTATTTATTTATTTAAATTATTTATTTATTTAAATAATTATGTGTGCATTTTGTGTGTCATAATATTTTATGCCTAGCATTTTAATCGATCATTTGTGCTAGTGTAGAGTTAGTAAGTCTTAGTTAATGGTGGGAGTATGGGTTTAATTGTTTTTGGTAGTAGTAGAAGGGCCTAGGTGTAACATTTTGTTTTAATAATCATCCTCCTTCCTCCTCCCTCCTCCCTCACCTCACATTTTCATTTCTCTCTCTCTCTCCTCCATTGTTGGGTAGAAAAGGTAAGATTTCTCTCCTCCTTCTCTCTTCTTTTTAGCCATCTTCCTCTCATTATTTCTCATTTCTTAAAACGTGAATCTTGTTTGGATCGTCGATGGGATCGTAGGAAGCCAAAAATATTCGAGTTCCGGCAACTTTGAGAAAATCCGAGTAAGTTGCTTTTCCCCCATTTTTATGCTAAAATGTTCATATCATGTTTATATGATGCTAAATGTTGTTATATTTGAAGTTTGGTTGAGTTTAGAATTTATTTGGGATTTATTAGAGTTTTGGTCAAGAAAATGGTGATTCTCTAAATGTTGGATTTGATCTTGATATTGGTTGTTAAATGTTGTTATATGAGTCTTTTAGACTTACAAGTTGTTTTGGGTACATTAGTATACTAGTTAGAAGGTTGGATTTTGGTGGAAATGTGTTTTGGTATGAAAATGGAAGAACCCAGTTTGTTCTTCCCGATTTTCGGCAGACCAGAGGGTTGGGCGACCGCCCAAAATATGGTGGGCGACCGCACATCTATCTGAAAGGTTTTGTTCTTGTTTGTTGCCTTTTTGGGCGACCGCACAAGCTAGAGTGGGCGGCCGCACAGTACCCCTGAAGGTTTTCATTTGCTATTTTGTGTGATTGAAGAATGCGTTTTGGTCTAAGTCTTGGGTGTCCTCCTAGTCGACCTTAGTGAACATTGTAGTACACTCTAGTGATAGAATTGGGTCCCTGTGATTAAGTTTGTGTTGTAAAATTTAGTTTTATGTTCTTTAATAATTTTGGGGTTATTTGGGTTTTAGAGGCACATGAATTGAGTTTTCTTGTCTTTAAATGTTAGGATAGAAGTATATATAGGTACTCCTAAGATTTAGAACGAAAGGAGTGAAATATGGAGCTAAAACAGGGATTTTTCATCTTGTCCGGCCGAACACTTTATAAAAATTGTCCGTTTTACGTTCAATCTTCCGGAGGCCATACTTCTTCGTCTGGACTCCGTTTTAGACGTGTAAACTATCGTTGGAAAGCCCTTTTCGAGTACTACGCAATGGTTCTATTGGCCGCATGGTTCCAGATCAGAATGGTTGTATTATTGTTGAGGTTTAAGATCAAGGTGTAGTCTCGGTCTAGGTTCCGTAGTACTATTCTAGTTGACTTAGTTGGGCACCGTGGAACACTTTAGTAATTGAAATTGGTTCCTTTGTGAACAATGGTGTTATGTAATTTGATCAAGTATTGTTTGGGAATGTTGGGCATCTTATGATGTGTTCGTGATTGTTCCAATCGAATTGATTTTTGAGTAAGACTTGGTCTAGGTTTTAGGCGACGTCCTATAGTACCTAGAGGGTTGTTATTGAACACCAAAGTGTAGGTTTAGCCCGGTTGTGATCATGTTCTAATAAGTGTAACCTTTTGGATTCATTTGGGATGTTTAGAATTGGTTCGTTGCGAACGGAGGTAAAGCGTGAATTGGCAATTGGGTACCTACGGTTTGATTAACCTTAAGGTGTATTCACTCTGATTTCCTACCTTGGAATTCCAGGTGTGATGAGATGGTTGAGTTCATAGTCCTAGTATATCTTTATGAGTAAATGTTTAGGGTCATTTTGGTAATAGTCATTGTGATAATTGTGAGCGACCGTTTGGGTAGTACTCTTTATGAGTGACTCGATGTGTTTAGTATGGGTCCTTGTTTTTAGTATCATCTTTGGAATGTATCTGGTATGGTTCCTCTTTATGGAATTTTCGTATTCGAATAATCATTGTTGTTGAGCTCCTTATGAGTAATTCCGTTTATCGTTGTTGTGCTCTTTATGAGAAATTCTGGTTATCGTTGTTGTTAAACTCTTCATGAGTAACCGTTGCATCTTTATGGTGATTATTTGGTATGGTTCCCTACTTTGGAATCCTTAGTTGTTTACCGTGCTAGTATTTTATTACTTAGCATTTATTTGAAAGTCCAGCTGGTATTTGTGGTTGTGTCGGGCGATGCGAGATATTGTGATGGCACCGGCCAAGTCCATCATGGTGTCGACCATTGTTTTGCCCTTATTTTCCTCTTCCAGATCGGCCTTGGTTGAGATGTTTTGGAGCATGACTTTGTGGCATGGCTCCCGCCCTTTGTGGCACGTTACTTTGTTATTGGTTCCAGTACCGGGGGTATCCTCTTCAGCTTTTATGCTACTATGAAGATGGCTTGATGGGTTGATTGATTGATTGGTCGGTTCTGACCGGGGTTCTCTTCAGTTGTTATACTGCTATTGTTGATTGGTTGATCGGTTGAAGTTGCGCAGCGATTGTTCTATTGGTTTGGTGAAACCTTGGCTAAGTATCCTTTGTTACGTGTTTATTTCAGTCTTATATGCTGCATGATGAGTTAGTCGTTATTTCCAACTGGTATGGGATAGTTGGCGATAGGGAGCTTTCTCATTTGTTGTTATGTGATTTACTTGTTCAGTTATATCGTTGATTTGCATGATATTATGCCATGTAGATGCATTTGGTAACTTACTGAGATTTTATCTCACCCCGTTTCTTGTTTCAAATTGTTTTTCCTTAACCCCCCCAGGAAAGCAACTGGTAGCGTTGTGAGGTCCATTATAGCGGGAATCTTCTGAGCAGGTTGATCGTAATTGGGATAGTTGCTCTTCGGAGCCTTTATGTATTTTATTGTGGGTTCGTAGTCGTTCAGTGTGTTGTATATACGGTTGTACTTTGGATACTTTTGTTAATGGTTGTTCTTGCTTCTGCATTTGTTTCTAGTCTCCGAGTTATAATCTCGTTGAGGTGTTGTTTGATGGTATTGGTTTATAGTTGCATTCACGCGCCCGGTTTGGTATATTACATTTTGGAGATGTATATTATGTAAATTTTATATTTATGGATTTTTGAGATTCCCGGGGCGTGACAAGGTTTGCACCATCTCTTCTTTCCGGTGCAACACTTACTGCTCCCACTATGGTTATCAAGTCTGAACCCGATGCTGCCGATGAAATGGCTGAGAGAAGGAGACTGATTGAATCTGACTTAAGGGTAAGAGTCCCTCTTCAAAAAGGAATTCTAGATCTTCCTTATTTACCTGAGCTCCATGCTGCTGCTGGTGTAGCCTCTGGACCTTCTGTCAGAAAGTGCAAGCCCATCAGAAACCCAACATTTCACATATTCTTCAAGAGCCATTGGTCATCACCAATAAGGTCTTATCAAAGAATTGGGTGTTCCCCATTGATCATCTCCATCCTTTTGTTCTCCGGTTGCTCCAGTTTCATGAGGAAAGAAAGGAGTCAGTTCCCCCTGTCAATCGTGCTGATTATGTTGATTTCACAAGCCTGAACAGGGTCACCGATATGTTTAAAGAGAAGTTTGTACCTCTTCAGAAATTTCAAAGGTTGTCTGAAAGTGAGTTAAGATTGAATTTTGGAAGGTATTTTGATTTTCTACCTCTTCCCTGGAATCAGGTCTATCTATTTTAAGATAGGATCAGACAGGATTTGATGGTGCAAGACGTATGGGTTGCTTATGCCTCAGTCTTCAACCAGCTTATGAACTTTGATGAACAAGATCCTTATCAGTTGGGAAGACCTGAAGATGAGGATGATTTGCTGAACTACAATGACAATGAAAGGCTGGATAAGAGTGCTCAAGCCACTCAATTCGTAAATAATGTGCAGAGGATAACCCTGAATCTGCTGAACGATTCAGAGGCCTTTATCAAGGCTAGAACTACTTCTACACCAGCATCTACCTCTATTCCTGATCAAGTTTCTCTACCAGCAATCTCACCCATTCCAACTCCAGCCAGTTCAGTTGATACTGCTGATTTTGTTTGTACTCACAAAGCTGCTGGTGAAACAATCACCTCTTTTGATTCTATTGGTGAGTATGAAAAGCTGCTGATAAGTGTAATCTTCAAAAAGCCCTTTTCTGATCAAGCTCATGCAGCTGCTGCTCCTATTTCTGTATCATCTGCTGAGGCATTTTCTGACTCAGTACTAGCCTGTGATGGCTCTGAGCGTGGCTCTGCTGATAAGTCTGTTGAATAGATTGTTGAGAAAACTTCAGACACTCAACCTGCTTATGAGACTAGCGCTGATTGTTAAAGAAGACCAACTTGCATCAATTGAGGAAACTATAAAAACTCAATCTGCAGATGAAGTTGTTGATTTGCCGATTTCAGGAGGAGCTTGTGCTATTGAAGAAGTTGTTACTGATGAGCCAACTACTGACACTCATCCATCTGAGCCAACTGCTGACACTCAGATCATTCTTGCTGATGAAGCCTCTGAGAAAACTTTGGACACTCAGATTATTCAGGTCTCTCTCTCTTCTGCTAATGTGATCCTGGTGGAATCTACTGGTTTGAGAGAGGTTGTTGAGTTGGGAGGAGGAGCTGCTGTCAACACTACTGCTCTTGATGCATTGATTGCTGCTGATCTGCAGTTTGAGGAACTTCAGGGTGCTTTATTTGCTCCTGAGGAACCTTTATTTTTGAGTGCCCCTGAGGCAGAACTAGTTGTTGCTGATGAAGTACAACTAGTTGATGATCATGCTGCTGCTGCTGATGAAGAAAGTGCAAATGAGATAGATCCTACTGACTATGTGGAGTTACCGGTTCTCATGAATGAAGTGCAACCTGTTGCTGTTGAAGCTGATTCTGCTCCACCTCCTGAGTACAACTATGAGCTTCATGCCAAGGAGATGATGAGTTATAACTGGTACACCACCAGCATCTCCATTCCATCTAACAATTTTGGCCAACAGTTGTTTCCACTTCATCAACCAATCATGTCTTTCCGATCTACACTTCAGAGAATTACTTCTCCCTTCGGCAAAGCACATCCCCATTTCACTGATCACTCCTTCCTTGCTGGATCCTCTACTGCTGAAAAGATAACATTCATGCCTTGGATTAAACTAGATTTCAAAAGGAAGAAAGGGAAGGCTCCCCGGGTGTCAAAGCTCAAATAGAAGAAACATGTCTATGATCCTCTTCACTGCTTGCCTGGGAAGATAAAGTTTGGAGATAAAATTCACCTGCCTGGTCCCTCTCCTAAGGAGGTCTGTATCATCACGAATGGGTGGATGAGAAGGTGTATGATGGTCAACGATGAACTTCATGACATACTTGAATACAGAGCTACTGATTCTCGTGGTCTGCTATTCTTGGTTAAATCTGCTGCTCTAGCAATGACTTTGCTAATGTTTCACCCTCAACAGCGTGCCGATCATATGGTCTATACCTCAAGGCTGATGAATGCCGGGTTGATGACCATGATTCTTGAAGGACGTTCTTGTTTGAACTTCATTCTGGCTATCTTTCTTTCACTAGAAAACAATGGTGTGTTCCATCTACCGGCTGACCGAGCAGTTATTATTCATCCACAATTTCCTTTGCCGATCTTCCAACAATTTTGTTCTGCCAACATTATCTCTTCAACATCTGTTCCTGCTGACTACTTCAAGCCTGCCGATGCTACTTCTCTTCATCAGTTTCTGCTCCCTCCTTCTGTTCTTGTTCCTTCTTCACCTTCTGAGTTGATCATTCTTTCATCTGATGATGAGATGGTTGCTGATGATGTTCTTGTCGAGGATGCTGATTTGAATAATGAAGACTTTGTCTCTTCTTTGGTAGTCCCATCTTCTCTCAGTATCTTCCAGCCGACCATTCTTAACAGCTTATATGAGTATTTGCGCCATGGTGATGGTGATTTCTCGAATCAGCAGGTACCTGTCACTCGTGCTGATGTTGGTGATATGGGACTTTCTCTTGCCGACCTAATTAAAGATGTTCACAAGGATATTGTCAAGCGGCTTCTTAAGTCCAATCAAGAGGAGGAGAATAGGCGAGTAAAAGACTTAAAAGAGCTTCTTGCTGATAGAGAGGACCGTCTGATTACGCTTTCTGAATCTTTGGGAAATATGCATTCCATTCAGAAGCAACTTGTTGATGGCCGCAAACTTCAGATCAGAGACCAGAAGACTTTTGAAGACGAGCTAGCTTCTACCAAGACCGCTCTTGCTTATGCCCATCTAAAAATTGATGCTCTTGAAGCCAACAACCAGATGATAACTGAGAGATTGGAAAGTGCATAGAGAAGGCAAAAGAGGAAAGCCGAAAAAGAAGCTGCCAGAGCAAAGAAGAAAGCCAAACGTACTGGATCTACATCAAAGGCTGCTGATCAACCAGAAGACCCTCCCATGTCTTGAGTCAATGTAGCCAATGATATAGATATCCTGAAGATCCTCAAAGATATATCCAACAAATTCTTTGCTAACATTTGTTTGTGTGTTTGCTTATTTCATGTTATGTTCTTATAATATATCTGTTGTTCTTCGTGGTAACTTTATCTTGCAGATTATTACTCATCTGCTGATCATTACTAATCAGCATTCCACCCTTCTTTCCATTTTGTATTTTTTTTTCTTTACCTTTACTTGACATCTCGTGTGACTTGGCTTAGGGAATGAAAATAAATAGACATTGGTTGAAACCATTCTTTTACTAAGCTAAGATAGATGTTCTAGTATAGGGTGATTGGACTTAAGCAATTAGGAGGAGATTGTTGTTCAAATATATGTTTAGGACATAGAATTGCTTAATCCCAATCATAGTTATCACTAAGGATCCCCTTTTTAATAGAACCTTTGTAAGGTACCCTTAGCATTCTTCGTGACCAGCACAGGTGCATTACAACTCTTCAAAATCTTGGCAAACCAGCAAAAGGAAGCACAATCAGCAGACCAGAATTCAACATGCTGATCAACTTACTACTCAAGTTGCCGATGACTCAAACAATCAACAAGGACATCTGAACCTTACTGACAGTCAGGTTTTGTTGTTCTATCTCAATGTCAACTTACTGATTGTCTCTGTCCTTTCTGTACTGTCTTATCAGAAAGTTGTTAAACTGCTCTGTCATGATTACTGTGCCATCTGACACATAGCTAGTTTTAGCTATACATTGTCCCTACTTGCTTTTTCTAGGTAACCGGTTGAGACAAAGAGGTCTTTACCCATCAGACTTTTCCAAGCATGCGTGTACTCCATATCTTTGCCATTAATGCTGAAGATACCGCATTTAATGCTCCTCAACTACCCAGCTGGATATTCAAATTTGCAAGCCTTCTTCTACAAGCCTCAAGACTCAAGACATTTAATCCCCCTACAAATAGAGGACTTAGAGCATTGAAGATGGTTGGTGAAAATATAGCATTGAAGAGAGTTGAATGTTTTGAGTATTCATTGAAGCTCAAACATTCTGTCTAGATAATCATTAGACATTTATTAGGACATACACTTGTGCACCAACTCAACAACAATGTTAGTATTCCCGAACTAGATGATTTAAGGAATACGTTGTTTGAGTTATTCATACACCCACCTGAGTGAGATAAGTTCTCTTGGACTTGCCGCTCAAAAACACTTGGTCAGATTTGTATTACGATCCATTAGTGATCTCTAGAATTTAGTCTTTGTTTCCGGAAAAGCCGCGCTTGTAATAGACTAGAGATATCTAATAGTACTCTTAACCCAAATCCAAGTTCTGACCAAACTTGGTAGAGGACGTAGCAGTATTTACACTGTGAACCTCTCCAAATCTTTGTGTCACTGCTGTTTACTTTACCTTTGCCGGTTGGAACTCTATCACCGGCAGATCGTATATGTTTGTACCGATTCATTGTAATTTCCATTGACCAATCTCTTGAAACTGCATTGAACTTTTAGAAACCACTTTGTGATTAAATCAAGCTCTCAAATCTTTTCATACTGATTTTTTGTGAGTTAAAACCAAGTCATATATTCTCCGCTGCTCTTACTGACTTTGTATTTATAAAAGTGTTTCTTTGTAAAAGTTTTAAAAAGGCTATTCACCCCCCTAGCCTATTTTCCTACCAATTGGGCCTAACAAACTACAAGCTTGGGGAAATCTCCAATCCGCCTACTGACGATGAGCAATTGGATATCTTTCAATCATGTCTGAAACCTCAACTACGGGCCTAGATCAGTCATCACTTCTATCCCAATCTCCGAGCTATGGTCAACGCCGGATCCAAGTTCGAAAAGGCCCTCAACGAGCAATCCTCCACCCAGAACAGTGGGAATTCCTATAGGTACCGTCCCCCAACAGCTAACAAAGGAAAGGAAACCTTGGGAACTGTCAACAATATCCAAGGACAAAACCCAAGACAGGACCCTCAAAGGACGAGCAACTCAGAAAAGCTTCAGTTTGTGAGATTTGAGGACTTCGGGATGCCCATAAGCAAGGTATTTGAGGGACTGGTTAGGCAAGGCCTCGCAAAGCCTCTTGTCAACTTCCAACCTAAAACCCCCGAGAAGTATCTAGATGTTAACAAGAAGTGTGCCTTCCATAAATATCATGGGCATAACACCGATGAATGTTTAGTTATGAAGCGGATTATTTTGGACTTGATTGACAAAGGGAAGCTTGAACACCCCCGAGGTCCGAATGTGGTCAACAGCCCGTTTCCCAACAACAATGCCATAAACATGATTGAGTCTGAAGGGCCGGCGCTGGTAACTTTCTTGGAGTTCAATACCCTGATAATGGAAATCGGGGAGAGATGGAAGGATACCTTATGGGTCTGTATGCAAGAGGGAAAGATGAAATTCCCCCCGGATTGCATGGTGGCTATTGTGTTGAGTGCCAGGGTCTCCTACTTGAATGCTAATGAGTTGATTATAATTAAGCTCACTGAGGACAAAATGACATATGAGGAATGTATAGAAGAAATGGAAAAGGCCATTAAGAGTGCCTTGGCAGGTGAAAGCGGCAACCCAAAAGAATGTTGTCCCCCTCACGATGAGCATTTCCATATCACGGAACCAAGTAGCTCACCGACCGGGTAAATGTTGATTAGAAGGGTCTGCGGTCACAATAGAGAGGAGGAAGGTGGATTCTATATAGCCAGAGTCCCAGAAATATCCAATTATGAAAGGCATCTCGCCCAAATGAGAGGAGCAATCCGATATATGCCTCCTCAAGAGCTTCGGACCCTCTGTGCAAGTGACGATGAGGAATCTCTCTACGTGCCTCCTCATGTTCCACCCCCGGAGATGGAAGGAAACTTTCCCATCTTGGAGAATCTCCTATCTCTACCACTGCTATCCCCACCATTGGATTTTGACGGTGGAGAATCATCATTCTCGAGCAATACTTGTTGCATGTTGACTATAGAAAAACTCCGTGAGGCCGTAGGTGTTGTGGAAAACAAATATATTCATCCCGTTTCCCTCGAAGAGATTCGCATATCCGCCTATCCATCTAAAGGAAAGGTCACGGTGAATGAGTTGAGAAAAGAAGCATGGCCCTATGACACCAAGAGCCCACCAATACCCGCGGAGGAGTCGGAGGAGGATTGTGACCCCATGGAAGTAAGTGTACTGACCCGTTCCGGATAAGTGCACACAGAAAATCCCCGGAAACCCCCGCCACCGGAGTACCGTAGCATGCCTCCTTCTCATGATAAGAAGATGGGAACCTTAGATTCCGAAAAGGAAGACCCCGTCCTCACCCAACTCAAGAGGACCCAAGCCAACATCTCCTTATGGTCTCTCCTCACTTTATCCTATCCTCACAAGCTCAAGCTAGAGGAATGTCTAGCCCAAACCATGGTACCCACCATGGTGTTAGTACCCGACCTGAAAATGAGTTTATTAGGATTTTCCCAAAAATACAAGGACTTTATAGGAATTAGAAACCTTGCAAAGACTTGTCCCGGATTCCCGAAATATCTTATTTATGACAAAATCTATCAAAATAGGTAGTGAATGGTTTCCTTAAAACCATGCAGAAACCCTAGCTTAAGAATCAAGTCAGCCAGCGGAATTGGCCACGCGGCCAACCTTGCTACGTGTCGACCTTGGCCACGCGGCCACTCTTGTCGCCGGCTTCAGTCATGGCCAGGCGGTCACATTTGTCCCAGATGATCCTTACCATCAGATTTTCCCCTCAGTTTACTATATAAACCAATCCCATGCTATTGGTTTAGGGTCCGATTTTTGAGAGCTCTAAGTCCGAATTTTGGAGTTCTTAAACACTATTTTGCTCTCTAATTAGCATTCAAACACTCAAGAAGATTCAAGGTTTATTTCTTGCCAACATAGGTAAGTTTTCTAACTTTTTCTTCATGTTCTTGCATCATTTTTAATGTAGATCTTTTATATTCATGTTATTACATGTTTATTCATGGTTTCTTCATTTGCTTTGCATGTTCATTCATATGTTCATAATATGTTCTTCGCATGTTCATCGTGTTCATAGATTAAAACTTTATTTATGCTATATTTAGGGTTGCGATCTTCATAATTACATGTTATTTCATAGCCGATGATGATCGAGGGTTCATCAACCGAGGATGATCTAGGAACTACTTCTAAACCCTAATCTTTAGGTAATTCCCCCCTCATTATGCATGATCCAGATTCTTCTGCCTATTCTAATTCTCTGCGAACTACGCTGACCTGAGCTTCTCACATTGAGAGGAACGTAGGCAATCTTCGGATCCGGTCTAAATCACTAACACATTCATCATGATAGAAAGACCGATCAATTCGGGCAATAGGAGTGATAACGTCCAATATTCTTCTCTTGTTGTAATTTGACCCCCGAACCCACTAAAAATGCTTTTTTCAATGTTTTGGCTTTAATTAAAACGGCGTGGTGACTCTCATAATTTTAATTTCGTTAAGAATATTCCCTTTGTAAATAATAATAATCACATGATACTTCCCATGCGTCGCTTCATCGGAAAGGGGTATTCACAGTGGCGACTCTGCTGGGGACTGCTTTGAAACTTTTTCAAACTTAGTGGGTCTAACTTTCGTCACATCATGATGCTTGCCATGTTTACACATGCACACACCTGCCATATTTACACATGCACACACCTGCCATGTTTACACATGCACCCTACACACACTTGCCATGTTTACACATGCACACACTTGCCATGTTTATGCATGCACCTCACATACTTGCCGTGTTTACACATGCACCCGTGCACCCCGCAATGTTAATACTTGTACTTTGTTGATACTTGTACTTTGTATATGCCTTGTATCCTTGTACCCTTGTTATCATCGCTTTAGTATTAGGGTCAAACAAAACTCTGCTATGCTCCCTTGTACATTATTCTCTCTCTCTCTCCCTCTCTCTCTCTCTCATGCATTGCATTCGCATCATCCTAAAATTAAAAACTTCTCTCTTTTCTCCCTAAAAAGAATTAGTTTCTTGCCTCACACTACCACTAGTCCGTGTCAGCACTGCACAGGTCCCCATTATCCGGAGTATTCGATGTGCAGGAATTTGTGCGCTACTGTTGCACTCTTTTCGAGTCACTCGTCTATTCCACTCACCGTATACGGTGGGAACCTTTTACCTAACCCATGTCAACCCACACTAGTATAGGTAACACACCTAGGTTTTGACCGGTTGGTTTGGCTAGCTTTTCCTTAATAGTCAATTAACGTGCTGTCTATGTCGAGTCATCCCCAAGTCAATGATGAATCGAGATCTTTGAGAGAAAGTGCATAAAAAAGTGATTTCCCTACAAGGGACGTGCCATGGTAAGATGAGTGTTTATTGTCAAGATCTCCGCTCATCATTAACTTGCGTAGGATGCAACATAGACATCACCTTAAATGCCTTTAAGGAAGATTTAGTCGTAGGATCCGATGGTTGGTGGAAGCCGCTTGCCCTATAGGACCCTCGCCCAAATTGTCCGTTTGGGGGTGTGCAATGTGGGTGAAAAACGAGGGGTCTATAGACGTAGTGATGGCCTCCACTGATCGTAGTCTTCTAACTAGTTGCGAAAAAAGGGTATCCCTTCCAACCATTTAGGATGTAAATAATGTATGTTTTTGTAAATTAAAATATACTTTGCATGAGCCTTCCCCCTCTCCTAAAGCTTCATTGCCCTTCAACCTTTCAGCAAAGCAAGTTTGGGTTCGTTCGGGTGGTCGACTACAACGTGAAGCTTCTACTCCATCCACGTTCTAAGTCTCGTCATCAGCAATGTCAACCCCCGCTTCATCTTCAGCCTCTGCTCCTCCTGCTAGTGCCGCCGGGCTCAACACTGAGGCTACTCTCAATGGTATTCCCCCAAGCCTCCAGAACTTCCTCACCGGTCTCGAAGCCAAGATCAAGAATCTCGAGGAAAGCAACAAGATGTTGGAAGACCAGAATCAACAGTTGAAGGGTCACATTCAACAAAAGGGAACTAGACTGGTGCCCGATGGTGAGAATTTCATTTATGTCGAGGATGAAGAGGTCAATACCAACTGTCCCCCCAACACCAATGCTACTGCCTTCCTATTCCCAAGCAACCACAATGTTCCACCTCCTTCTCACTACACCCAACAAGGTTTCACTACCATGAGCAAGAACAAGGCTGTCTATGAACCTTCCCCTGAACTGCTTGGTGGCTACCTCTCTGCTAGCAAACTACCTGCACCCTCGTTGCCTCTGAGTATTGGGATGGCCGCTGCTACTGCTTCCACTACTCCGCCCGTCATTCTATCAGAATCTATACTCGACATCTCCAATCACCCTGTGGTCACAGCCATGCAAGAGCAAATGCGCAAGTTGATCGAGACCGTGGATAAGCAAAGTGCACCGACTACCAAGACAATCAACCCTAGCCAAGTGGGGGGTCTCCCCAAGGATTTCAAGATGCCTAAAGTGGCGGTGTTTCATGGTGACTCGTGTCCTAAGACTCATTTGGATAGTTATGTGTTGGCCATGAGGGCTCGTGACTGCACCAACGAACAAATGGCTCGCGTGTTCCATAGCACTTTGGATGGTATAGCTCTGCGTTGGTTCTTGGGGCTAGAACCAAGCGAGAGGCAAACTTGGGATCAAATCAGTGCCATTTTCTGTGAGAAGTATCAAGCTAACTTGGATTGGTATGTGAATCGAACCGACCTTGAGAACACTATGCAAAAGCCCGGCGAGGCTATTTATGATTTTTACAAGAGGTGGAATCATCGGTTGTGCGAGGTCCAATACCCACCAAAAGCGAAGGAACAGAAACAGATATTCTACAAATGTTTATTGCCTGAGATGAAAGCAGCCATCGGCAATGGTTATTTCCCTGACTTGCGGAAATGGTTGACGCCGGAGTAAGGTACGGAGCAGGGTTCACTGGGATTGTGCCGCAAAAGGAAAGTCCAAAGACCAACAACAACAACTCCTTCCGCTACAAGGCTCCTACTGCGCCTGCACCTCCTAGAGGTGGAAAGGAGGCCGTCGGCCAAGTGAATATGGTCCAGAAAGAGGTCCCGCTAGATGTCCAAGCCGTAACAAGGAATGGGGCTCCACAACAGAGGGAGCATTTTGATGATTTTGGTATGCCCATGGGGAAAGTCTTTGACGTGTTAGTCAAGATAGGTCTTATCAAGCTTTAGAGAATTACCAACCCGCCTACCCAAGAACTTATTTGGACGCCTCCAAGTTCTGCAAGTATCACAACCACATCGGGCACACAACGGATGGTTTGTATTCAATTGAAGCGCGTAGTACAAGGGTTGATCAATGACAAGAATATTGAGAAGCCGAAGGGTCCTAATGTGGTGAATAACCCTCTTTCTAACAATGGGGGTGGGGTGAATATGGTGCAAAACATGCGAAATCAGTATCCTAGAGCTCATGGACGCCTTTGACAAGATAGGGCTCACGATGGTGGATATCTTCATGGCATTAGTGACGTTAGAAAAGCTCGAACCCTTAGAAGGACACCTTCCCGTCTTGGTTGCGATTTATCAAAGTTTTGCCACTACCATAAGTGCACCGGTCACACTACCGAAGAATGCTTTGAACTCAAGAAAGCCGTGCAAGAGCTCATCCACAAGGGAGTTGTCGAAGACCCTAGAGATTATGTAGCTAGCAATGTACTCATGGTAGAACTTAGTGAGATCACTGATCCGGCCGAGCCTGTTGTGGCGGACTGTGATGAGATGGGTTGTATTTCAATGACTAATAATAAAGAATCTTCTTGCTACTTGTTGTCTTTAGAAGAGCTAGTGAGTGAAGTCGAATCTCTAGAGGAGGAGAGTCCCAAACCCTCTCAACCTCTTTCTTGGGCCGAAATCTTCGAGGAGGCCGAAAAAGACCGAAGTTTCGCCCCCTTGTCCCGACACACCATGTCTTGGAAGAGCTACGTACAGAAGTTTGTCTCCTTACGAGATCCGGTCAAGTGTACCAATCCGACCCAAAGGGTGCAAAGAAAGTCTTTGGGAAGGAACCCGAGCAAGCCGACCTAGACAAAAAAGACCCTATCCTCACTCAACTCAAACAAACCCAAGCCCACATCTCGCTCTGGTCCCTACTCACCTCCTCCCTAGCCCATCGCCTCATGCTCGAGCAAAACCTCGCCGCCACCATGGTACCATCCACTATTACCCCGGAAGATGTCACCCACATGATTGGTAATATCCACTATGGAAACATCATCACTTTCTCGGAGCTAGACAAGCAGTGTTCGGAGTTGATCATAATGAGCCTTTATACATCACTGTCGAAGTAAATGGCAAGAAGATTCCCCGTGTATTCATTGATAATGGTTCTGCTATTAATATCCTGCCTTCAAGGATGATGGATGTGGTTGGCGTTCATGGTGTTGATTTACGCCCATCCAAGTAAACCATCAAAGCTTATGACTCTACATGCCGCGCCGTGATAGGCGAAGCCACCTTGCCCTTACCATCGGAACAAAGATCCTACCAACCAACTTCCACGTCATAGACATCCCGCAAACCTTCTCACTTCTCCTTGGCCGGCCATGGTTACATCAGTCGGGCGCTGTCCCATCTTCCTTGCACCAATGTGTGAAGTTTCAATCTGGTAATGAAGTGACCATCATCTACAGAGATCTCGTAACTGCCCAAATGACGGACACCAAGGACGTTCCTATCTTACAGATTCAGCATGGGGAAGAGAGCCGACTCTTCAATGGCTTCGAAATAGTCGCTCAAGCACAGATCTGCACCATCGGCCTCACCAAAACAACGGATAAAGTGGCGCCTGTTGTCAAGATACTGCGTAATATGGGCTTCGTACCGGGCTGGGGCTAGGTAAGTGCTTGCAAGGTCCACAAGTCTGGTTAAAGAGATTGATCACCGAGGATTGTTCGGTCTTGGATACGCCCTTACTCCCGAGGTCAAAATGGAGCAACAAAGGATAGAATTGCTTAAAAAGATGAAGCTTCCCTACAAAAAGCCTGAAATGCGGCCATACCGCCTGTCCCTGAATAGCTACTTTGTCAGGGAAGGCGAGGAGTTTTCGTGTTTTGAGTTCGCCGAGCCATGGATTGACCACACCGGGAAGTTGCAGAAAGGGTTCGAGATTTTCAGACATGTGGAATTCGATCGGTCCAACATGAAGCTGACTTACATGGAATATGACAAAACCACGGGCAGAGTTAGAACCATCAGGTATGAGTACTCCACCAAGGTCGCAGATGACCTGGCAGATCAACTTGAAGCCGCAACCCTGGACAAGCCAGCAATAGAAGCCGAAGAAACTCCGAGTTTGACTGAGACGTGGGACGGCCAATATCTGCTTCAACATCTGGGTAATCTGGGGCTGCACGAAGACATGGTTGCCATCATTGGAGACGATTCTGAAGATAAGGTGGACCCAAGGACATTGGTGGTACCCATGGGGGACAAGCTCAAGAATTGGTGCATCATTGGGGGACCTATAGCTACTCCGGAATTTATGGTGGGAACACTGGGGCTTACTCCTTATCCTGTCACCACTCCTGCAGCATCTCCTGTCACTCACCCAAAATCCCCGTCCCCAGAGTCTAGTGTCTTACATTTTGAATTTGAGTCTTCCTCTAAGTCTGACGACCTTACGTCTGAAGACTATGATCTTGTTTGCAAACGCTATTTTTTTTTCCCTTTTCCATGAATGAAACCCTCGACCTTTCTGAGTATCCCTCCATAGTCACTCTTTTACTGATAAATTGACTAATAATCAAACTAATGATATACACTTAGTTAATATGATCATTAGAAGAGGCAGACACAGACACATTAAACGATGAATACATTAAAGAAATTTCAGAACAGGTTATTAATCAAAAAGAATCTCGAGCCCAAGCTGCCGATGAGGTGTTACGTGCGTGAACTTGGGAACCGAAGCCGAGCCTAAGGAAACGCAGATTGGAAGCTTCTTCCAGCGGAGCCGAAGGGAAGCACTGATTGAGCTACTCAAAGAATATGTGGATATGTTCGCATGGTCTTATAAGGACATGCGGGGCTCGATAACTCGATCGTAGAGCACAGAATCCCGACAGC
>JAOWBW010001271.1:152304-211800 GCA_026119855.1 Campanula takesimana
ATGAAGTGACCATCATCTACAGTGATCTCGTAACTGCCCAAGGGACGGACACACAAGGGCGTTCCTGTCTTACAGATTCAGCATGGTGGAAGAGAGCCGACTCTTCAATGGCTTCGAAATAGTCGCTCAAGCACAGATCTGCACCATCGACCTCACCAAAACAACGACAAAGTGGCACCTGTTGTCAAGATACTGCGTAACATGGGTTTTATACCGGGGCTGTTGGCTAGGTAAGAACTTGCAAGGCCCCACAGAATTGGTTGAAGAGATTTAATCATCGAGGGTTGTTCGGTCTAGGATACACCCTTACTCCTGAAGACAAGATGGAGCAACAAGGATAGAATTGCTTAAAAATGAAGCTTCCCTGCAAAAAGCCTGAAATGTGGCCATATCGCCTGTCCCGATAGCTACTTTGTCAGGGAAGAGAGGAGTTTTCATGTTTTGAGTTCGCCGAGCCATGGATTGACCACACCGGGAATTGCAAAAAGGGTTCGAGATTTTCAGAGATGTGGAATTCGATCGATCCAACATGAAGCTGACTTATGGAATATGACAAAGCCACGGCAGAGTTAGAACCATCAGGCATAGTACTCCACCAAGTTTGCAGTGACACTTGGCAGATCAACTTGAAGCCGCAACCCTTGACAAGCCAGCAATAGAAGCCGCAGAAACTCCAAGTTTGACTGAGACGTGGACGGCCAATATCTGCTTCAACATCTGGGTAATCTGGGGCTGCACGAAGACATGGTTGCCGTCATCGGGGACGATTCTGAAGATAAGGTGGACCCAAGGACATTGGTGGTACCCATGGGGGAACAAGCTCAAGAATTGGTGCATCATTGGGGGACCTATAGCTACTCCGGAATTTATGATGGGAACACTGGGGCTTACTCCTCTCCTGTCGCCACTCCTGCAGCATCTCCTGTCACTCGCCCAAAATCCCCGTCCCCAGAGTCTAGTGTTTTACATTTTGAATTTGAGTCTTCCTCTAAGTCTGACGACCTTACGTCTGAAGACTATGATCTTGTTGCAAACGCTATTTTCCCTTTTGCCATGAATGAAACCCTCGACCTTTGCAAGTATCCCTCCATAGTCACTCTTTAACTAATAAATTGGCTATAATCAAACTAATGATATACACTTAGTTAATAATGATTCATTAGAAGAGGCAGACACAGACACATTAAATGATGAATACATTAAAGAAATCTCAGAACAGGTTATTAATCAAAAAGAATCTCGAGCCCAAGCTGCCGATGAGTGTTAACATGCATGAATTTGGGAACCGAAGTCGAGCCTAAGGAAACGCAGATTGGAGTTTCTTCAGCAGAGCTGAAAGGGAAGCACATGATTGAGCTACTCAGATAATATGTGGATGTGTTTGCATGGTCTATAATGACATGCCGGGGCTCGACAACTCGATCGTAGAGCACAGAATCCCGACAGCACCAGACGCTAAGCCAGTCAAACGAAGCTGCGCCGCATTAAGCGGAATGGTCTTTACAAGTGAAGGAAGAATTGAGAAGCTACTCCATGTGGGTTTCATCAGGGTGATCGAGTATCCAACTTGTTATCGAATCTGGTGACTGTCAAGAAATCCAACGGTAAAGTCAGAGTATGTGTGATTTTCGGGATCTCAACAAAGCTACGCTAAGGATGACTTCCCCTTGCCAATATCGACATGTTGGTGGATGCGACCGCCCCTCTGAGGTCAAGTCATTTGTAGATGGGTTTGCCGGCTATAACGAAATCAAGATGGCCAAGGAGGGACCAAGAAAAAACAGCTTTCACCACCCCATGGGGGACTTTTTGCTATACTGTCATGCCATTTGGGTGAGGAACGCTGGGGCTACCTACCAACGGGCAGTTACGACTTTATTCCACGATATGATCCACAAGGAGATTAGGTGTACGTGGATGACATGATTATACATTCAAAAGGGTCTGGGGGCCAACACTGATAGATCTCAGAAAATTCTTCAACAGGTTGAGAGAGCACGCCATGCGTTTGAACCCGGCGAAATGCACCTTTGGAGTTCGTAGATGGAGTATTAGGTTACATGGTCACCGAGAATGGGATCAAAGCCGACCCAAAGGAAGATTCAAGCCATCCTGGAGATGAAGCCACCCCGTACCGAGACGGAGATAAAAGGATTCATGGATGCCTGCAATACATCAGTCGGTTATCAATCAGTTGACCACCATCTGCGAACCAATTTTCAAGTTAATGAAGAAAACAGCCAGTGTGGAGTGGGATCATGACTGCCAGATAGCCTTCGAAAGGATCAAACAATATTTGGTGAATACCCCAGTCCTGCGCCCGCCGCATAAGGAGAAGCCATTGCTACTATACTTAACTGTGACAGATACCGCCATCGGAGCCATGTTAGCGCAAGAAGCCAAAGATTCCCGGATTGAGAATGCAGTGTACTTTGTCAGTCGAAAGTTACAAGTAGCGAGTTCAATTACTCCGCGCTCGAGAAGACCTGCGTAGGCCTAGTATGGGTGGTGACGAAGCTCAAGCACTACATGGTATCCCATACGATCTTACTAGTCTCGAAAATGGATCCTATCAAGTACCTGTTCGATAAACACTCCCTTTCTATGAGACTCGCTAAATGGTCAGTATTCTTGGGAGAGTTCGACATTACTTATGTACCGAGGAAGGCAATCAAGGGGAGGGCAATGGCCGATCAGCTCGCAGACGCTCCGAGCACTGAGACAAGAGGACCCGACCCCGAGTTCCGGATGATGACATTTTCGCAATTGAGGTCGCAGAAAGGTGGCAATTATTCTTTGACGGAGCTGCAAACAAACGAGGGAATGGAGTCGGACTCCTACTTATTGATCCCAAAGATGAGCACACTCCCATAGCCATCAAGCTAAACTTTCATCAGCAACCAACAACGCCGCCGAGTATGAGGCGTGTATAGCCGGATTGGAGGCCGCCCTAGAACGCAACGTGAAAGAGTTAGAAGTGTATGGAGACTCTGCTTTGATTATTAAACCAAACGGCAAAGAAATGGAAAACTATTGAACCTTGCCTGCAGCGGTACCAAGGTTACATGGATGAGTTGATAGCACAGTTCAAAGAAGTTACCTTCATTTCCTGCCGCGAGACAGAAATAGGTTCGCGGATGCTCTAGCTACATTGGCCTCCTTAGTTGAAATTCCAGAAGGAAGGTCGTGAAACCATTCAGGGTGGACGAAGGGAGAACCCCGCCTATTGCTGTGAAATCCAGATCGATGCAGAGTAAACGGAGATCAATGGTACGCCCAAATCTACAAGTTCCTTAAGCACGGAGAGATGTCCTTTGACGGAGATGTGAAGGCCAAGAGTCTGCAAGCACTCAAAAGATTGGCGGGGAAGTTTGTGCTGTTAGACGATACTTTATACAAGAGGCATTACGACGGTCTGTTGCTCTTATGTATCGACAACAAGAAAGCTGAAGCAATAATGGAATAAGTACACAACGGTTGTGCGGACCCCACATGAATGCAAGGATGCTTAGACAGAAGATCACTCGGCTGGGCTATTATTGGATTACCATGGAGACAGACTGTATTCAATGGGTTCGACGGTGTCACAAGTGCCAAGTATGCTCCAACCTCAACCACATCCCCCCACACGAATGTATAGTTCCACCACGCCTTGGCCATTCGCCACGTGGGGTAAAGAAATTATTGGGAAGATCTCGCCGGCCGGTAGTAATGGTCATGAATTCATCCTCGTCGCGGTCGACTACTTCACAAAGTGGGTCGAAGCTCAGTCTTACAAGGTGCTGAATTCCAAGAAGGTAGCGCAGTTTATCAAAGAGAAATTATGTGTCGGTATGGGGTTCCTAACCTCATTATATCAGATAATGGCAGTCATTTCGAAGCCGAGTGTGCTCGCTTGCTTGTAGAATTCAAGATCGAACGAAAGAAATCTTCCCCATACTATCCACAGACTAACGGCGCGGTTGAGGCGGCCAACAAGACGATAGAGCAGATAATTCGCAAGATGGCTTCGCAAGGACGGGATTGGCCCGAGAAGTTACCATTAGCACTTTGGGGGTACAGAACGTCAGTCCGCACCGCTACTGGAGAGACCCCTTACGCTTTGACATACGGCATGGAGGCAGTGCTCCCTATTGAGTTGGAGGTGCCATCTTTGAGGATCTTGCTCGAGAACCAAGTGAATGAGGTAGAATGGCTTCGTAGTCGCTATGATCAGTTGGCAATGCTCGACGAACGCAGATTGAAGGCCATGGAACACATCCGGGCCTATCAAAGGAGAACGACAAAAGCCTTCAATAAAAAGGTCAAGCCTGTTGACATAAAGGAAGGAGAATTGGTGCTCAAAGCACGCTTGCCCAACAAATTCAACCCCCTTGGGAAATGGGCCCCCACTTGGGTAGGGCCGTTTGTAGTACAGAAGATCTTCTCCGGAGGAGTGGTCAGAATGGCAGATTTGGATGGCAACCCGTTCAAGGAACCAGTCAACCTCAGCAAGCTCAGACGCTACTATGACTAGACTCCCCCTCTAATAAAAAAAAAAATGTTTACTATGCAAAAAGAAGCCCGATAGACTGAAAACCCGCAAAGGGCGGTCTATGCAAAATAAGGGTGCGTACAAAGCTCGCTAGATCGAAAACCCGCAAGGGCGGTCTAGGCAAAAGTTAGAGCATCCCCCCTTCTATCTTCCCTTTCTCTAAAATCATTCTAGTCCGACTGGAGTGAACTACGGTGACCTGAGCCCCTTAGTCCTATTTGTAAAAGGGGAACATAGGCAGCCTTTCAAAAGGTGCAGTCTAAAAAACAAATAAACATCCAAATCCTGTCACAAAGCAATAAAGAGAGAAGTTGTATTTTCTGAAAGCAAAAACTTTTATTTCCATAGTCATTGCATGTTAACACTTATTTGATGACTCTAAGCTTGACATACTTTTTGAATAAATAACCTATTCTGAAATTTAGACTAAAACGTAAAATAAGACATAAATTAAAATAATGTGTCTGCAATGACTACGGAGAGACGCTCGGGATTACTCCTTAGGGCCATTCGTGCCCTCGGTCTCTTTCTTCTTTCTTTGCCCACGGCGAACTTTCTTCTTGCTAGGATTCTCACAAAATCTTCTTTCGAACTCGCTAACACCTTTAGCCTTGCCATCAGGAGCCTCTTCGCCTTTCCTCTTCTTTGACGTCCCCACTTCTTCTCCGCCTCCGTTAGCCACGCTCTTACTCATCCTCCTCTCATAAGCCTCAGCCTCCTTAATTCTCAATGAAAAACTTGGAGCACAGGATCCCAAAATAGTGCCCCTTAGGGTCTCTAGAGTCTGCTCCGCATGCCCAAGTCTCCCCATATACCAATCCAAATACTCGCGTGGCAGGAAGGTGTTGCTAGAGCGTGTGATGAAGGTCCTACGACTAAAGCCGGCCTCGCCCCACATCTGAGAAAGGAGGACCGAAGCACTATCATCCAAATAGAGTATCCCAAATGGAAAATCATCTCTCTCCTCATCCCAACCCTCCGGGATGGTCTGCACCAAACCATACTGAGGAAGCACTCTAGAGGGATAGTAAAAGGTAGTCCCAGAAAGGGTCGGAACTTTGATCATGTGAAGTCCCACTTGTTTCTCCCTCACGGAGTGAATGTGCCAATGGGGCACCACCCACTGAATGTCGTCGGTCACCATCTCCGCCAAATACTTTTCCCAACCTTTGAGAGTCATGCCCTCAAACCGCTCCGCCATGCCTCTAATGCGGTGCATCCATGGGGCCACCTTCAGAGAAGCCGCCGGTTTATTCACTCGAAGCCTCTCTTGCAACCACATGGTCAAAAGCCTATCACTACCACAAGGCATCCCACCGTAAGCCGCGAGATGGGGAATCCCACAGAGCATCTCCCCAAGAATGGCTGGCACAATGTCATAACCTAAGCGAGCCGAATTCACCATGCCCAAACACCCCTCACTAGCAAATCCAACATCAGAAGGGAAAAGAATAGAAGCAAACAGACATAGCGCAAGATGGTCCAAGGAACGGTCAGAGGCCACATCCATGTGTATAAAGTGTTGTGGCATCCAAGAGAGATCGACATAACCGCCCTAGCATACCTATCAAAGTCATCCGCGGGCACGCCAAAGGTCATCAACTTGTCCCTCAAGCAAACAAAGTCAAAAGGCAAGGCAACTTTACCCTTCCCTTCGTAGCCACATACTGCCGCGATATCCTCATAAGTGGGTGTCATCTCGTTGAATGAAAAATTGAAGACATGGAGGGTATCATTCCAAAATTTCCCACAGGCTTGCAAGAGGTTGGTATTGGAGTTCATGTGCAAAAGTGACCAGAGACACTTTATCCCATACCGGTCATCAAGTTTCCTACGACTAGAACCAGGAAGTTTGGCAACCCACTTCTCTAAAGAGGTTATAAAGACTTTTTTCTCAAGACTTGTGATCCTAGCCTCTTGATCCATGGCAAAGAGCAAGCAAATTGGCTAAAAGGAACTCAAAAAACTGCTCAAAAGGTTGCTGGTACGTTTTTGTGGCTGCAAAGGGTTCATTAAATAGGGTACGGACTCCCACTCTTGCCAGGAAAAGGAAAAGCAGAGCCGACTACAGACTTGGCCACGCGGCCACTTGTAATCTTGGAAGATATGGCCACGCGGCCAACATTGCTCGGATCTTGCCATGGCCAGGCGGCCAACATTGCTCCGGGCCTCGCCATGGCCATGCGGCCAACATCGCTCCATGCAGAAATCCAGTTTGTTTCCTCCCACTCCGTGACGGATCCATGCAACTACGTACCTGCCCCCTTCCGTGGCTCATGCATTGTATAAAATTAGGAACATTTGTAAAATAACTAGTTTGCACAAGTAGGCTCCTACAATAAATTTGCATTTTAGAAACATGATATACATACATGCATTTTATACATTGGTTCTATACATACATATCCCTCTGCTCTCTACTAGCTAACAGTGTAGGAAATAAAGATGGACCCCACCTAATCAGAATCTTCCTCCGTGGTGTCTCTACACCGCGCTAAAGCCCGAGAGCTACCGGCACCCGAACTCCGTCCCCGGACCGCTCGACCACCAATGTGAGAAGAGCCCGCGCCGTTCGGAGACCGCTAACGACGCTGGGGTGACGCAACGTCGTCCCTCTGACAAGTACATGAATGGTACGCCTCCCTCAGTAAGCGCATCAACACGTTCTCCCGCCGAGCTGAACGGATATATGCCTCCCGAGTCACTTGAAAAGGAAGCCAAGGCAAATGATTACAATGCAGAAAGAAATAGGTGTGTGCAAACATGACTAATACAAAGCATAAAGCCGTACCCCAGCGTCGGGTGGAGGAATGAATGTCTCCTCAACAAGATCTGCATCAGTCGGCTCCAAGCTAAGCTCCACCTCCCGGCCACCCCTCATCACTCTCACACTACTCGAGCGAAGGGGCATGTCAACCAAAGGCCGACTCCGACCAACATACCGGGCCGAGCTCGATCCCTCTCTCGATAGCATCCGAGCCCGAACCTGAGGGCTGTTCAGCCGTGTCCGCACGTAGCCGGCATAGTCGTCACTCCCTCTGTAAGGCTCTACCGGAGTGGGAGCCAAGAAAGTCGCCAACCTCGCGGGACGGAGCATATCCGGAGGAGGGTCATAAGGAGCCCACGGTAACGCACCAGCCCTGTGCTGACGAACCACCCTCTCTCCAAGATACATGGCCTCCCCGGTGAGACCCACAAGCAGAACCCTAGAAGCGGTCAAATCCACTACATAGGGACCCACCGAAGCCTCATTGGCCGGGCTCCATGGGTAAAATCTAACCCCGATGGGCTCAGACATCGCGAACACCCTCCTCAGATCAGTAGTATCCACTGTCTTCCTGTCCCGGTTTCTACGGGGAGGAGCCCTGTTGCCCTTGCACCAGTACGACATGATGGGAACAACCTTGTTAGCACTCATCACCAACTGAAAAGGGGCGACACCGAAGACCTCGTACACCCAAGCCTGTGCATATAATGAGAGAGACATTTCAGACCAAAAGATAGAACAGAGATCTCAACAAATGAAAAGAAGGGTAGTCAAGAGCGTACCTCAAAGGCGAACTGGAACCCGTCAAAGGCCGACGAGCTAGCCCTCGAGCAATGGTCCAAAGCCCGGTAAATCTCAGCCAAACCAGCTCCACCCCAAGAAATCCCACCGACTAAGTCCAAGTCCACAAGAGCCCCTAGCAGTGAGTACCGGCAGACAGTAGCCCCACTGGGAAACAAAATCTCTGAAAAGCTGTACCATAAGAACAGCCGGACCAAGCAATCCAAATCATATCCCCCCTACTAAAGGCCTCAATAGCCACCTCCACCAAGCGATTCACCTTCCCGGCCTCCACTCCATAACCCTTGACACCTCCTCCCAGGTCGGTGTCGACTCCCAGCAGAGCCTGTCTATAGTCCCGCCGCTCCGCCAAGCTCTCATCAAAAGGCAAAGGGGTACCAGTAAACCTCAACCCTGCGATGGCCGCGAAATCCGTCGGCGTGATGGTAATCTCTCCCCAACTAAAGTGGAAGGTATGGGTGGTATCCCACCAGAACTCCCGGCACACCTCTATCACCGCTGCCACCTTCAGGGTAGCCCCGACCATGCGGACACTGTCAAAGAATGGGCTAAATCCCATAGCCTCGATCCGAGCATGCAAACCGCCCGGTCCCTCCGGCAGGGACGCCCACAGTTTGCCCACAGTCACTGTGGACCCACGAGCCTTGATCCTCTGCAGGTAAACACAGCACAAGTATGTTACCATTCTAGCAATTTACAATTCTAGCAATTTAAATTCTAGCATTCCATTATTCTAGCATTTCATATTATGTGCATAAAACATACAAATGTGCGAGAAGGAGAGGAATGAAAATTCGAAATTTAGCTCTCGCGTCTCTGGAAGCCCCATCGACCAATGACGCTCAGAGTCGATGTAAAAATCGTAATCTTGGTCGAACGTAGACCGCAGTAGATTATTGCGATAATTCCGAGTCGCGGCTCGTTTGTCTCAAACTGCCCCGTGGAATCAAGGGCGCCGCTTCAAAGCCCGCTCCTGGGTCAGCCCCTACATTTCCTCCGCCCTGAGCATTACCGTGCCGCTCTCCTTGTTGCTCTTGTTGTGGAAGTATATACCCACCTTGGCCTGGGAAATCCCTAAATAACGCCTCATTGATCCAATCTGCCATAGCTTCAAGAGATATGTGAAATGAAGTCTCCAAGATTATCAAAATCCAAACTTTCTCTCTCTAAAAACCCAATTTTCTCTCTCTAACTCGTTAACAATGGAGGAAGGGAGAAGAAGAAAGAAGAAAAGAAGAAGAAGAGGGAAGGTGTCTGGTGATGTGGCCAAGGAGTCAGCCCGTCGGCATCCTTGGCCACACGGCCACTTTTGCCCTTGCAACCCCAGCCGTCAGATCAGCGATCCGCGTAAAAGAGATCTGACCACTCAGCGGTCTTGGCCACGCGGCCACTATTGCAATTTAGTGTGTTTGGCCACGCGGCCAACCCTGTCCCTTCAGATAAAATTCCACTTTTGTCCCTGATCTTTTCCCTTTAATTCATCTTAAATGCCCTTAGCACAATTTTGACTGATATTCGTTACCTTTGGGTGCGGAAAGCCCCTTAAAATTTCCATTCTTCACCGAATATTTGCTTAGGATTCGTATGGTTATAGAGACTTCGGCGCCTCTATGACATACCATCCTAGATCAATCGTAATTGGCAGAAGCCTCGGCGTTTCTGTTTGCGAGCGATCCAGCATCTATTTTAGGATTCGTATGGTTGTAGAGACTTCGGCGCCTCTATGACATACCATCCTAGATCAATCGTAATTGGCAGAAGCCTCGGCGTTTCTGTTAGCGTGATCATGAGACTTCGGCGCCTCTATGACATACCATCCTAGATCAATCGTAATTGGCAGAAGCCTCGGCGTTTCTGTTAGCGAGATCATGAGACTTCGGCGCCTCTATGACATACCATCCTAGATCAATCGTAATTGGCAGAAGCCTCGGCGTTTCTGTTAGCGAGATCATGAGACTTCGGCGCCTCTATGACATACCATCCTAGATCAATCGTAATTGGCAGAAGCCTCGGCGTTTCTGTTAGCGAGATCATAGGACTTCGGCACCTCTATGACATACGTATCCTTGATCGATCGTGGTTGGCATAAGCCTCGGCGTTTTCTGTTCGCGAGAGATCCAATGTCTATTACTTTAGCGCAATCGGCAGGAACCCTGGCGATCCTGATTGCGTTTACCATTCCATCTTGGGATTATTTAGACAACGTAGTCTTTAATTTTCCCAAATAACTTCATTGCTTACAAATGATCGTTCTTCATACAAGATAGTATCCGTAGGTTTATTATCCGCAGTAGAAGTTCGATGTCTCGTCTTTCCCCAATATCTTTGAACTACGACCGGCTTGATTCCTCGGAGGATACGTAGGAAACCTGAAAAGGTTCAGCCACCCGACCGACATGGTCATCTATTGTCCCCAGCAGGTGCAATTTCCCCAGCAGAAGACGTTGCCCCCATCAGAGGACAGTCCTTCCCAATTTCCCCATCAGATTTGAACTACGTTTGGCTTGATTCCCCCGCGGATACGTAGGTCGCCTGTCAAGGTTCAGCCGTTCCCTTACCTTTCATCTGTTTTTGGAACTCATGTTTCAGACGGATCCTTCTTTTATCGTCGACCCCACATTGCCTTGCAAGAAGCGTCACCGAGGGGCTACTGTTAGTACCCGACCTGAAAATGAGTTTATTAGGACTTTCCCAAAAATACAAGGACTTTATAGGAATTAGAAACCTTGCAAAGACTTGTCCCGGATTCCCGAAATATCTCATTTATGACAAAATCTATCAAATTAGGTAGTAAATGGTTTCCTTAAAACCATGCAGAAACCCTAGCTTAAGAATCAAGTCAGCCTGCAACCTTGGCCACGCGGCCAACCTTGCTCCGCGTTGATCTTGGCCACGCGGCCACTATTGTCACCGGCTTCAACCATGGCCAGGCGGCCAACCTTGCTCTGGGTGATCCTGACCATCAGATCTTCCCATCAGTTTACTATATAAACCATTCCATTCCATTGGTTTTGGCGCCGATTTTGAGAGTTCTAAAGTACGAATTTTGGAGTTCTTAAACACTATTTTGCTCTCTAATTAGCATTCAAACACTCAAGAAGATCCAAGGTTTATTTCTTGCCAACATAGGTAAGTTTTCTAACTTTTTCTTCGTGTTCTTGCATTATTTTTAATGTAGATCTTTTATATTCATGTTCGTACATGTTTATTCATAGTTTCTTCATATTCTTTGCATGCTCATTCATATGTTCATAATATGTTCTTCGCATGTTCTTCGTGTTCATAGATTAAAACCTTATTTATGCTATATTTAGGGTCGCGATCTTCATAATTACATGTTATTTCATAGCCGATGATGATCTAGGGTTCATCAACCCGAGGATGATCTAGGAACTATTTCTAAACCCTAATCTTTAGGTAATTCCCCTCTCATTATCCATGATCCCGATTCTTCTGCCTATTCTAATTCTCTGCGAACTACGCTGACCTGAGCTTCTCACATTGAGAGGAACGTAGGCAATCTTCGGATCCGGTCTAAATCACTAACACACTACTAACACATTCATCATGATAGAAAGACCGATCAATTCGGGCAATAGGAGTGATAACGTTCAATATTCTTCTCTTGTTGTAATTTGACCCCCGAACCCACTAAAAATGCTTTTTTTTAATGTTTTGGCTTTAATTAAAACGGCGTGGCGACTCTCATAATTTTAATGTCGTTAAGAATATTCCTTTTGTAAATAAAAATAATCACAAGATACTTCCCATGCATCGCTTCATCGGAAAGGGGTATTCACAGTAGGCCATACGGAGGATAGGTGTTGGAAAAAGCAAGGCAAGTGTACCAATTGTGGTGAAATGGGGCACTTTGCGAGAGATTGCACGAGGCACCGAGGTCAGTCATCCGGGTCAGGGGTTGGTACAAATCAGGGTCAGAAAAGGGATGCCGCTGGGAAGCCCAAAGTTCAAGGAAAGATTTATGCCATGAATCAACAACAGGCGACCGATGATCCTTCGGTTATTGGAGGTATTGTTTCTGTGTCTAATGTGAGCGCACGAGCGTTAGTAGATCCAGGATCATCTCATTCATACATTTCTGTGCAATTTGCTTCTCTGTTAAATTCTGCAATTGAGTCTTTACCCTATGTGCTAGAGGTGTTGACCCCTATAGGAGAATGCTTGATTTCTGATCGAGTCTTTCGTGCTTGTGATGTGGTTATTTGTGGTCGTGTCCTTTGTGCGGATTTGGTAGTTCTTCCTATCCAAGACTTTGATGTCATTTTGGGTATGGATTGGTTAAGCAAGTTTCATGCTTCCGTTGATTGCCGTAAGAAAACTGTTACTTTTTCTATTCCTGATGTGCCTAAATTTGTGTTTGAGGCTAGTCCCTTGAGTAGAAAAGTTTGCTTAATTTCTTATATGAAAGCGAGAAAATTATTGCATAGTGGTTGTGAGGGGTATTTGGCTAGTGTTCTTGATACTAGGAAGGAATCCCCTAGTTTGGATAGTGTTCGGGTAGTTCGGGAATTTCCCGATGTTTTCTCTACCGAGTATGATATGCCGCCCGATCGTGAGATTGAATTTTGTATAGATCTTTTGCCGGGTACGGCTCCGATTTCGAAGGCACCGTATAAGTTGGCTCCCACGGAATTGAAGGAACTAAAGGTTCAATTGCAAGAGCTGCTTGATCGAGGGTTTATACGCCCTAGTGTTTCCCCGTGGGGAGCACCGTTTTTATTTGTGCGGAAGAAAGACGGTTCCTTGAGATTGTGCATCGATTACAGAAAGTTGAATCAGGTTACGGTGAAAAACAAGTATCCTCTACCTCACATTGATGATTTGTTTGATCAGCTTCAAGGGTCCGTTGTGTTTTCTAAACTTTATTTGAGGAGTGGGTACCATCAGTTGAAGATTCGATCGGAGGATATTCCGAAGACTGCCTTTCGCACTCGGTATGGTCACTACGAGTTTTTGGTTATGCCGTTTGGGTTGACTAACGCGCCGGCTGTGTTTATGGATTTGATGAACCGGGTTTTCCATCCTTATCTTGATTCGTTCGTGGTAGTCTTCATCGACGACATTCTTGTTTATTCGAAATCTCGGGAGGAGCATGATCAACACTTGAGGACAGTTTTATCCGTTCTTGCGAGGGAGAAATTGTTTACGAAGTTTAGTAAATGCAAATTTTGGCTCGAGAAAGTTTCTTTTCTGGGTCATGTTATTTCAAAAGATGGGATTTCGGTGGATCCTTCAAAGATTGAAGCCATAGTGGATTGGAGGAGACCCGAGTCAGTGACCGAGATTCGTAGCTTTCTGGGGTTGGCCAGGTATTACCGAAGATTTATTGAGGGGTTTTCGAGGATTGCTACTCTGATGACTCAGCTGACCCGGAAGAATGTCCCATTTGAGTGGACCGAGAAATGTGACAAGAGTTTCGAGGAATTGAAGAAGAGGTTGACTACCGCACCGATCTTGACCTTGCCTAATGGTAGTGACGACTTAGTGATTTATAGTGATGCTTCGAAAGAGGGTTTGGGTTGTGTGTTGATGCAGAACAGAAAAGTGATTGCCTATGCTTCGAGGAAGTTGACCCCTAGTGAACAGAATTACCCGACTCATGATATGGAGTTGGCGGCGATAGTCTTTGCGTTTCACAAATGGAAGCACTACCTTTATGGGGCGAAGTTTGAAATTTTTACCGATCACAAGAGTTTGAAATACCTTTTCTCCCAGAAAGAGTTGAATATTAGGCAACGCCGATGGATGGAATTGTTGAAGGATTATGATTGTACAATTTCTTATCATCCGGGGAAGGCGAATGTGGTAGCCGATGCGATTAGTAGAAAATCTTATGTGGCTTCGATGATGGTTCGAGAGTGGAAAATGCTTGAGGATGTTCGAGATTGGTCACCTCGTGAATCGAGACATGGGGCTATTTTTGCGAATATTAGGGTATCTCCGACCCTAATTCATAGGATTAAAGAAGCTCAAAAGGAAGATCCCGAGTTAGTGAAGGTAATGGGTAAAATGAAGGAAAAGAATTTCGAGGATTTTTCCATGAGTTCGAATGGGGTGTTGACTTTCCGTGGTCGTTTGTGCGTACCCGATGTTGGTGGAATAAAGAGGCAAGTTTTAGATGAGGGTCACAAATCGAGATACACTATTCATCCGGGTAGTACGAAGATGTATCAGAATCTGAAGCAACATTTTTGGTGGAATAACATGAAGAGGGAAATAGCCGAGTATGTTTCGAAATGTTTAACTTGTCAGCAGGTCAAAGCCGAGCATCAGAGACCCGCAAGTCTACTTCAGCCGTTAGAGATTCCCGAGTGGAAATGGGAGCATGTGACTATGGATATCGTTACGGGACTACCTCGTACCCGTAGGAAGTATGACAGTGTTTGGGTAATAGTGGATAGATTGACCAAGAGTGCCCATTTCTTGCCTATTGACATCAGATACTCGATGGAAAAGCTTGCAACCCTTTATATTGATGAGATTGTGAGATTGCATGGAGTTCCGGTTAGTATTGTGTCAGATCGAGACCCGAGGTTTACTTCTAGATTCTGGAAGGCGTTTCAGGAAGCTTTAGGTACAGATTTGCGATTCAGCACAGCTTTTCACCCTCAGACCGATGGTCAATCAGAGAGGACTATTCAGATTTTGGAGGATATGTTGCGAGCTTGTTCGATAGACTTCTCTGATTCTTGGGATTCGCACCTACCGTTAGTGGAGTTCTCTTACAACAACTGTTATCAGGCTAGTATCGAGATGGCACCGTATGAGGCTTTGTATGGAAGAAAGTGTAGATCGCCTATTTGTTGGGATGAGGTCGGTGAAGCGAATATCGTGGGTATCGATTTGCTTAGGGATTCGGTTGAGAAAGTTAGAGTTATCCGGGATCGATTAAAAACAGCCCAGAGTCGACATAAGAGCTATGCAGATAACCGAAGGCGAGATTTTAGTTTTCAGACCGGTGACTTTGTGTTCTTGAAAGTATCTCCGAAGGTGGGTATTCGTAGGTTTGGGAAGAAAGGCAATTTGGCTCCGAGGTTTATTGACCCGTTTGAGATTTTGGGAAAGGTCGGGCTTCTTGCGTATCGACTTGCGTTACCGCCATCTTTCGACCGGTTGCACAACGTGTTCCATGTTTCTATGCTTCGGAAGTATGTTCGTGATCCATCTCACGTGTTACTGAGGGTACCGGAGGATATTGAGCCAGATATGACTTACGAGGAACGACCGGTTCGGATTTTAGATGCCAAAGTTCAAGAGTTGAGGAAAAAATGTATTTCATTGGTTAGAGTTCTTTGGAGGAATCATAATATCGAGGAGTCGACGTGGGAGCTCCGAGATGAGATCGAGAGGAAATATCTGTGGCTTTTTAATTCGGGTAAGTCTCGTTAAAATTCGGGTCGAATTTTCTTTAAGGGGGAGTAAATGTCACGACCCGAAAACTAAGCTCTATTTTATTAGTAATAAATGATTATTATTTATTTATTTGCTTATTAATTTTTTAAATTATTATTTATTTAAATATTTATGTGTACATTTTATGTTTCATAATAATCATGCCTAGCATTTTATTTGTGTTAATTGGGTAGAAGGGTGATAGGGGTTTAATTGTGCTAGCTTAGTGAGGAGGGGGCCTAGGTGTAAGTTTTCAAATTATTTTTAACTACTCCCTCCCTACTCCCCTCTCCTACCTCACTTCTCCCTCACTCTTCCCCTTCTCCCTCATCATCTCCCAGCTCAATCTCTCTCTCTCTCTCTACATTGGGTAAGTTTTCTCATCTTCTCCCTTCTCTCTTCATTTTCTTCATCTTCCTCTCATAATCTCTCATTTCTTAAAACTTGAAACATGTTTAGATCGTCGATAGGATCGTTGGAAGCCAAAAATATTTGAAATCCATCAACTTTGAGAAAATTCAAGTAAGTTACTTTTCCCCCCATTTATGCTAAAATGTTCATCCTATGCTTAGATGATACTATGATTTCCATTTATTGCTTCTTTGGTTGATTTTGAGTTGATTTGCCTTTTTTATTCATTTTTGTGAAATTTGGTATTTGAATCTTGTGTTGGGTTTCTAGATGTTGTTATTTAGCCCCATTGCAAGTCTATAAGTGTTTTTGGTTCATAGTTGTGTATATTGTAAGTCTTGGATCCAAGTATTTGTGAAATGGTGAAGATTTGGGTTTGGTTTGAGTTTTGGATTGAAAATGGTAGAAACCCAGATTTTTGGCCGGAATTTGCCTTTCCGGGCAAGGAGGCGCGCGCACCCTCCCATAGGAGGCGCGCACCCTCCCATAGGAGGCGCGCGCACCCTTATGCCCCTCTTGAACAAAAACCTTCTGTCCATTGGAGGCGCGCGCACCCTCTCCTCCTCCAATGTTGATTTTCCCTCTGTCGAAGGGAGGCGCACGCACCCTCTTATATGAAGCGCGCGCACCCTTATATACCTTTTGGCGTAATTTTCCTTCTGACTCCAGGAGGCGCGCGCATCCTCCCATAGGAGGCGCGCGCACCCCCTCCCCTGTTGTGAAATTTATTTCCCTTTTTATCCAATCTTTCGAGGGCCATATTTTGTTCATCCGGACTCCGCTTCAGGTGTTTAAGCTATCGTTTTAAAGCTCTCCTTGAGCTCTTCATGATGAGTGAGTATTTTCGGTTGTGTTCTTGAGTTAACTGGTTCCTTTGTGAATGTATGTGATATGGGATTTGATTGAATTATTATTTGGAAATATGAAGCACTTTTATGATGCGCGTTTATTCAATTCATCTTTTTGGTGACTAATAGGAATGATTCCCTACTTTGGAATCGTAAGATGTTTATTCATGCTAATATATTATTACTTAGAATTTATTTGGAAGCCCAGCTGGCCTATTTGTTGCATCGGGCGATGGGAAAGATTATAATGGCAAAGCCAAGTCCATTATAATGTTGACCATTGTTTGCCCTTACTATACCCCTTTTCCAGATTGGCCTTGGAAGAGATAAGTTAGCTTCCTTTGTGAATGTATCTAGCTACCGAGCATGACTTTGTGGCATGGCTCTTGTCCTTTGTGACACTCTTATGGTTATTGTTCCGGTACCGGGGATTTATCTTCAGCTTTCATGCTATTATGAAGATGTGATGGTTGATTATTGAAGCTGCGCAGCGGCCTTTATTTGGTTCTATCAGTTGGAAAACCTTGGCTATATCCTTTGTTATGTTTTTATTTCCGCTGCTATTCATTATCTGATAATTGCTATCTGATATAGGATGATTGTCATGTGTTATGTGATTTATTATCGATTATTGCATCATAGCATGTCATGTAGTTGCATTAGTAACTTATTGAGATTTATCTCACCCCCTTTCTTTTTATCTTTGTTTTTCCTTAACCCCCCCCCCCAGGTGCTAAGGATTAGTCTGGCTGATCACGAGAAAGAGGACGTCGAGTGTGGATACATTCTTTTGGGGAAAGTTGTTATAGGTTGGTTTACATTATATAAATGTGTAACCTTTTGGGATAGTTGTACCAAACAATGACGTCATTAAGAATTGTACATTTATCTTCTGTTGGGTATAAACTTGTGGAATTTTATGATAGTTGTATTTGGTTATTATCAAACTTGGATTTGTAAAACTTTGGATCATCACCTTTTGGTATCAAATGGAATTTTTAACTTCGGTATTTCACAGTTTTGGTTTTAAGTCGACGTCCAGCTCGCGCACTCCGGGCCCGCGGGGTTCGGGGTCGCGACAAAAGTTCTTGATTCAATGATTGGAGATCCATGTGGAATTGTGAATGAAATTGGCCTACGTTCATCGAGACCATCTATTGCTTAGTTTCGGCCACATGGACTACTTTCTTGGTTTCTTGAATTAGTGCGGGATTGTGGTTGCCTAATGGCTTAGTTCGACCGTACTTCTTGTTGTCTTGATTTGGAGATAATAACCAAAGTTGATATAGTCTCATCCTCATAATTATAGAGAAACTAATGACACATAAATATCATGCTTAAATTAATAGAGATTAATTTAGTGACTAAACTTGATGTATAACATGTTTATATTATGTGCTCATAAATGTGTTATATGCTATATGTGATGAACCTTCAAAAAAAGTTTTAAATCCTTTTTGCCATGCCATAATTAAAACACTTGTTTATACATGAGTAATTTTATGTGGACTCGCCAAAGCGAGGTGCATTGATTTTATTCATATATGAGCAAGATGAGTGAATAAGAGTTTCCTATGCGTTTAAAATGGTTGGACTTAATTAAGCGTCAAAACAGTTTTGGGCTTAAGGCAAAGATGAGATTTAACATGCTTTTTGAAATTGGATTTCTTAAAGAATCTCATGAAAAGAACTGAGAGTCATATGAGATATGATTGACAAGAGTTGTCTGCCTAATTAATTTGATTTTGAGCAGTGCGCCAATGCGTACTCAAAATTAGATTAAAGCGGGATCTCAACCCATTTAAATTATACTATACATTGGATGTATAAAGAAGGTTGTATAATTTTGTGCGAGTATTTTGTTTGAAAAATACATTAATTATTTCTTTAATGAAAAACCGGTACTTATTAAATTTTGGTAATTTTGCATATTTGTAGATAATGACTAATAACACTCAATCAATGTCATTGCGATCGATCCTTGAGAAGGATAAGCTTGAAGAAAATGGAAACAACTATATGGATTGGATCCGTAGCCTAAGAATTGTTCTTAGGCAAGAAGACAAGTTGTACATTTTCGATGGGCCACTTCCTGCTGAACCACCGCCTACTGCCCCTAGGGCAGAAAGAGATGCTTACAAGAAACATCGTAATGATTCTAGAGATGTAAGTTGTCTCATGCTTGCTGCTATGTGCTCAAAACTCCAACAAAGTTTGGAACATTTGGAAGCTTATGAGATAAGCGTGGAGTTGAGAGCCATGTTTCAAGAGCAAGCTAGGCAAGAGAGGTACAAGACCATTGTTGCATTCACTACTTGTAAGATGAATGAAGGGCAACAACTGAGTCCTCACTTTCTTAAAATGAAAGGTTATGTAGAGCACCTTGAGAAACTTGGCTATCCAATCCCATTGGAGTTAGCCACGGAACTCATTCTTAATTCATTGCCTAAAAGTTATAATCAGTTTGTGATGAATTATAACATGCATGAGATGGGTAAGAATCTCTCTGAGTTGCATGGGATGCTCAAAACTGCAGAGATGAAAATTGTGGAGAAAGGTTCTCCCGTGCTTTTGGTTCATGATGGGAAGAAGGCTAGTGCCAAAGGAAAGGGTAAGGCAAAAGTTGTCAAACCCAATATAAGGAAGGCAAAGGTTGCCAAGGCTTCTGAGGCAAAACCTGATACACAAAAGGATGCAATCTGTTTCCATTGTTAAGAAATTGGTCATTGGAAACGTAATTGCAAGGATTTCTTGGAAGAGCAAAAGAAGAAGAAGGGCAGCAAGGCTGCGTCGACTTCAGGCATCTATATGATAGATATTCTCCTTTCTACCACTGATTCTTGGGTATTGGATACCGGATGTGATTCTCACATTTGTTTAAATGTGCAGGGACTAAAGAATAGGAGACTACTTAAAGAGGGTGAAGTAGACCTACGCGTGGGGAATGGAGCAAGAGTTGCTGCATTAGCCGTAGGGACTTATGAAGTCACTTTACCTTCCGGATTAATTCTTGTTTTGAACAATTGTTATTATGTTCCGGATTTAAGTAGAAATATTATTTCAATTTCTTGTTTGGATAATGAAGGTTTTAAGTTTCTTATTGAGAATAAGAAATTTTCTATTTATTTAAATGATGTGCTTTATGGTATTGCTAATTCATTTAATGGCCTTTATGTCTTGAATGTCAAGGATGAAAATAATGACAATGTCTATCATATAAATAAGAAATCTAAACCTAATGATGTAAATCATACCTATTTATGGCATTGCCGTCTTGGTCATATTAATGAGAAGCGTATCTCAAAACTCCATGGGGACGGACTTTTGGGTTCATGTCACTTAGAGTCATATGATACTTGTGAGTCGTGTCTTCTTGGGAAAATGACTAAGACACCTTTTACCAAGTTAGGTGAAAGGGCAAGCGACTTATTGGGGTGATACATTCCGATGTATGCGGACCATTACGTAGCAATGCTAGGGGAGGATTTCAATACTTCATAACTTTCACTGATGATTATAGTAGATTTGGGTATGTTTACCTAATGAAACATAATAGTGAAGCGTTTGAGATATTTAGAATATTTCAAAATGAAGTAGAAAAACAACTTGGCAAAAGTATTAAGGCACTTTGATCAGATCGAGGTGGAGAATAACTGAGTCAAGAATTTGATGATCATCTAAAGAATTGTGGAATAGTTTCACAATTGATTCCACCCGGAACACCACAATGGAATGGTGTGTCTGAGAGGAGAAATCAGACTTTGTTAGACATTGTTCGATCTATGATGAGTCAAGTTGATCTTCCAATATCCTTTTGGGGTTACGCTCTAGAAACCGCTGCTTTCACACTAAATCGTGTTCCAACTAAATCGGTTCAAAAGACTCCATATGAGATATGGAGTGGAAAGAAGCCTTGTCTGTCTTTCATGAAGATTTGGGGTTGTGAAGATTTTGTCAAAAGACTTGTCTCTGACAAACTTGCACACAAATCTGATAAATGTAATTTCGTGGGATATCCTAAAGAAACTAAAGGATATTACTTTTACAACAAAACGGACAACAAAGTGTTTGTTGCCCGAACTGGTGTTTTTCTAGAGAAAGAGTTTCTCTCTAAAGAAATCAGTGAGAGTAAAATAAATCTTGAAGAAATTCGAGACCCAGAAAATAACATTGAACCAATAGTGAAACAAGAACAAGAACCACAAGGAGTTATGGAACCTGTTCAAAACACACAAGTAACTCGCAGATCTAGTAGGTTACGATCCGAGCCCGAGAGATATGGATTTCTCGTAACGGATAGTAATGAGGTAGAAATCATTGAGAATGATGAACCATCAACCTACCAAGAGGCGATGTCTTCTCCTGATTCAGACAAGTGGCTTGGAGCCATGGAATCCGAATTGCAATCCATGCAAGACAATCAAGTTTGGAATTTGATTGATTCCCCCGAAGGTGTAAAAACCATAGGATGCAAATGGGTCTTCAAGAAGAAGACTGACATGGATGGGAAGGTGCATACTTACAAAGCTAGACTTGTAGCGAAAGGTTATAGGCAAGTTCATGGTATTGACTATGATGAAACCTTTTCACCCGTAGCAATGATCAAGTCTATAAGAATTCTGCTTGCTATTGCCGCATATCATGACTATGAAATATGGCAAATGGATGTCAAAACCGCTTTCCTAAATGGAAAACTTCAAGAGGATGTGTATATGACACACACAGAAGGTTTTGAACAGAATTCTAAGGTATGCAAATTGCAAAGGTCCATCTATGGATTAAAGCAAGCTTCTAGGAATTGGAATCTCCGTTTTGATGAATCGGTCAAAGAGTTTGGTTTCATCAAGAATGAAGATGAACCTTGTGTATACAAGAAGATTAGTGGGAGCATAGTGATTTTCCTTGTTTTATACATGGATGACATATTGCTCATTGGAAACGACATTCCTACACTTCAGTCTGTGAAGACTTGGTTAGGAAAATCTTTTGCAATGAAAGATATGGGTGAAGCCGCATATATACTTGGTATTAAGATCTATAGAGATAGATCAAGGAGGATACTTGGTTTAAGCCAAAGTACATACATTGACAAGGTCATTAGAAGATTCCGTATGGAAAATTCTAAGAGAGGCACCTTGCCGGTATTACATGAAGTTTCTCTAAGCAAGACTCTATGTCCTAAGACAAACGATGAGCGTGAGAAAATGAATGATGTTCCATATGCTTCGGCAATTGGGTCCATCATGTATGCCATGATTTGTACTAGGCCGGATGTATCTTATGCTTTGAGCATGATAAGTAGATACCAATCCGACCCTGGCGAAAATCACTGGGTAGCTGTAAAAGCGATTCTTAAGTACTTGAGAAGAACTAAGGACTCGTTTTTGGTCTATGGAGGAATGGAAGATGATCTCGTTGTAAATGCTTACACGGATGCAAGCTTCCAAACCGACAAAGATGATAGCTGATCGCAATCGGGTTTTGTGTTTATGTTAAATGGTGGAGCTGTAAGCTGGAAAAGTTCCAAGCAAAGTACAACCGCTGATTCTACAACAGAAGCTGAGTATATTGCTGCATCAGATGCTGCAAAGGAAGTTGTTTGGATTAAGAAGTTCATTACTGAACTTGAAGTGGTTCCTAGCATTGCTAATCCAATAGACCTTTATTGCGATAATAATGGTGCTATTGCTCAAGCAAAGGAACCAAGAGCACATCAGAAATCCAAACACATACTGTAACGACCCGAAAACCCGCCTCTATTTTCTAGATAATAAAGATTTAATTATTTATTTATTTCTTATTTAATTGTTTAAATTATTATTTAATTAATAAGTCATGTGTGCATTTTATGTGTTATAATAATTTATGCCTAACATTTTATTTGGGTCATTTGTGCTAGTGTGGTATTAGTTGGTCTTAGTTGTTAGTAGAAAGTATTAGAGTTAGGTAGTTAGTGGGGAGGGGGCCTAAGTATAAGTTTTTCATAATAATTCCCCCTGCTCCCTCTCTTCTCCCTCACCTTCCCCTCACCCAATTCCCATTCCCAGCAAACTCTCTCTCTCTCTCTCCTCAAAAAGGTAAGTTTTTTCTTTCTCCCTTCTCTCTTCATTTTCTTCATCTTCCTATCATTATTTCTCATAACTTGAATCTTGTTTAGATCATCGTTAGGATCGTAGAGAGCTAAAAATATTGGAAATCCTTCAACTTTGAGAAATCCGGGTAAGTTTACTTTCCCCCATTTTTATGCTAGAAATGTTCATCTTTAACTCCATTGATGCTCTAATTGTTATATATGGCTTCTTTGGTTGATTTAGAATTTATTTGTAATTTACCCATTTTTGGTGAGAATTGGGTGTTTGAATCATCTCTTGGTTTAGGTTGTCTAATAGATGTTATATGTGTCATTTTAGACTTATAAGTTGTTCTAGTACCTTGTTATACTTGTTGGATGTGTTAGATTTTGGTTTGGTTTTAGTTTGGGTCGATTTTTGGAAGAAACCCAGAATTTTGGCCGGATTTCGTCCCTCCGGGCAAGGAGGC
The DNA here is from genome assembly GCA_026119855.1 of Campanula takesimana. NCBI lineage: Eukaryota > Viridiplantae > Streptophyta > Magnoliopsida > Asterales > Campanulaceae > Campanula > Campanula takesimana. Next base: position 175,619 of record JAOWBW010001271.1, read on the forward strand.
GCGCGCACCATGTTTTGGGAGGCGTGCGCACCCTTTTTTGCTTCAAAAACGCAACCTTCTGATCAAAGGGGGCGCGCGCACCCTTTTTGGAGGGGGCGCGCGCACCCTCTTCTTTTTCAATCTGTCCGTTTTACGTTCAATCTTCCGGAGGCCATAACTTCTTCGTCCGGACTCCGTTTGGACGTGTAAACTATCGTTGGAAATCTCTTTTCGAGTAATATGAAATGGTTCTATTGGACGGATGGTTCTAGATAAGAATGGTTGTCTTTTCGTTGAGGTTTAAGATCAAGGTGTAGTCTCGGTCTAGGTTCCGTAGTACTATTCTAGTTGACTTAGTTGGGCACCGTGGAACACTTTAGTAATTGAAATTGGTTCCTTTGTGAACAATGGTGTTATGTAATTTGATCAAGTATTGTTTGGGAATGTTTGGGCATCTTATGATGTGTTCGTGATTGTTCCAATCGAATTGATTTTCGAGTAAGACTTGGTCTAGGTTTTAGGCGATGTCCTATAGTACCTAGAGGGTTGTTATTGAACACCAAAGTGTAGGTTTAGTCCGGTCGTGATCATGTTCTAATAAGTGTAACCTTTTGGATTCGTTTGGGATGTTTAGAATTGGTTCGTTACGAACGGAGGTAAAGCGTGAATTGGCAATTGGGTACCTACGATTTGATTAACCTTAAGGTGTATTCATTCTGATTTCCTACTTTGGAATTCCAGGTATGATGAGATGGTTGAGTTCATAGTCCTAGTATATCTTTATGAGTAAATATTTAGGGTTATTTTGGTAATAGTCATTGTGCTATTTGTGAGCGACCGTTTGGGTAGTACTCTTTATGAGTGACTCGATGTGTTTGGTATGGGTCCTTGTTTTTAGTATCATCTTGTTATAGTGATCAATATGTTGGACCCCTTTGAATAATACCGTTATTGTTATTTGAACTCTGTTATGAGAAATTCCTTGCTATCGTTGTTGTTAAACTCTTCATGAGTAATCATTGTCTTTTTATGGTGATTGTTTGGATTGGTTTACCTTTATGGTGATTATTTGGAATGGTTCCCTACTTTGGAATCATAAGTGGTTTATTTAAGCTAGTATTTATTACTTAGCATTTATTTAGAAGCCCAGCTGGCATATTTGTTGCATCGGGCGATGGGAAAGATTATAATGGCAAAGCCAAGTCCATTATAATGTTAACCATTGTTTTGCCCATACTATACCCCTTTTCCAGATTGGCCTTGGAAGAGATAAGTTAGCTTCCTTTGTGAATGTATCTAGCTACCGAGCATGACTTTGTGGCATGGCTCTTGTCCTTTGTGACACTCTTATGGTTATTGTTCCGGTACCGGGTTTCTCTTCAGCTTTTATGCTACTATGAAGATGGTTTGTTTGATTGATGTGTTGATTGGTCGCTTCTGACCGGGGATTTCTCTTCAGCTTTCATGCTATTATGAAGATGATGATTTGTTGATTATTGAAGCTGCGCAGCGACCTTTATTTGGTTCTTTCAGTTGGGTGAAACCTTGGCTATGTATCCACTTATGAGTGTTTATTTCAGCTTTATGTGTTGCATGATGAGCTGGTCGTTATTTCCAACCGGTATGGGACGGTTGGCGATAGGGAGCCTCTCATTAGTTGTTATATGTTTATTTATATGATTGGTTATTGGATGTTACTGTTCGACAGCATGCCACTTATTATTCCGCTGCTATCTGTCTTATGTTAATTGCTATTGGTCATTGCATATTAGCATGTCATGTAGTTGCATTAGTGGCTTACTGAGATTTTATCTCACCCCGTTTATTTCCATATTTGTTTTTCCTTAACCCCCCCCAGGAGGAAAAGGATTAGGATTCGCGGATCGAGGAGGACGTCGAGAGGATTGAGATTTTGGGGCAGGTTGTTATGGATCGGTTTACATTATTTAAATGTATAACCTTTTGGGGATAGTTTTACCATTATTGACGTCATTAAGTATTGTATATTTTATTCTTTTGGGTATAAGTTGTGGAGCTTATGTTAGATGTACTTTGTTGATTTAGACTTGGATTTGTAAAACATTGTGTTATCATCTTTTGGTTCAAAATGGAATTTTTAACTTCTATATTTTAGAGTTTTGGTTTTAAGTCGACGTCCAACTCGCGTATTCCGGACCCGCGGGTTCGGGGTCGCGACATATACTTAGGCGTTTTCATATCATTCGAGAGATCGTTGATAGGGGAGACGTAAATATATGCAGAGTACCTACTGATGACAATGTTGCAGACCCGCTAACAAAGGGACTTCCACAAGCCAAACATGATGGTCATGTTAGGTCCATGGGTATTAGATACATGGGAGATTGGGCCTAGGGCAAGTGGGAGATTGTTGGTAGTGGTGCCCTAGGCACGTTTAATAAACGCTGTAATTGTTATCATTTATTTCATATCAATAAAGAAATGTTTTGATTATTATTATTGTTCATGTTTACTTATAATAATCTCCGTCCCTTGTACTTGTTAAGCGATAGTATAAAGGCTAAATGATCATGGGATGATCATGTTAGATTTATGGGTACTTGTTTGGAACAAGGTACTGGACATGACCCGCTGTATGAGATTTATGTCATGGTCTATGTCGAGCATATATCTCATATTAGTTATGTCATTTGAATCCTTAGACATGAAGTTATTATAGTCTTCCACTTGATGAATATTATGTTTGACATATTCAAACGCTACCTTTAACCGGGTAGTTGTAAAGGGTATGATTGGCATAATCGGATACACGTAGGGAAGAATAATAAGCCAAATGGATTTGTCCCTCTACGGAGAGATGTCAAGCTTGGGCCTCTCGTAGGAATGATGTTGATGAAATGTTCGGCCGGACTCAAATGAATTGATTGGATCAATGTCATTTGGATTATCAACATATTCGGAATCGAGAAAGTATTGAACAAAACTGTCACGACCCAAAATCTAGGCTCTATTTTATTGGTAATAAATAATTATTATTTATTTATTTGCTTATTTATTTATTTAAATTATTATTTATTTAAATATTTATGTGTGTACATTTTATGTTTCATAATAATTGCCTAGCATTTTATTTGGGTCATTTGTGCTAGTGTAGAAATGTTGAGTCTTATTTGTTAGTGGGGAGTAATTGTGTTGTAGATGGGGAGGGGGTCTAATTGTAACTTTTTGAAATAATTCCCTACTCCTTCTCTTCTCCCTCACTCTTCCCCCTCACCCTCATCATCTTCCCAGCAACTCTCTCTCTCTCTCTCCTCCATTTGGGTAAGTTTTCTTCCTCTTCCTTCTCTCTTCATTATCTTCCTCTTCCTCTTGTTATCTCTCATTTCTTAAAACGTGAAACTTGTTTAGATCGTCGATAGGATCGCGTAGAGTCAAAAAAGAATTGAATTCCGCCATCTTTGAGAATTTTCAAGTAAGTTGCTTTTCCCCCATTTTTATGCTAAAATGCTCATATCATGTTCATATAATGCTTTTCTAGTTATATTTGAAGTTTGGTTGAGTTTAGGATTGATTTGGAATTTATTTGGGTTTTTGGATTAAAATGGTGATTGATATAAATGTCATGATTTAATCTTGGTTTTGGGTTGATAAAGGGTGTGGTTAAGGTCCCCTTTTTGCTTAAATGATGTTTGGGTACCTTAGTAATCTTGTTGGTTGTGTTTGATTTTGAGTAATTGGGTGAATTGGGTAAGAAAATGAAGAACCCAGTTCTTCCTTCCCGAATTCCGGCAGTTCAGAAGATTGGGCGACCGCCCAAAAATGTCTGGGCGACCGCACATCTATCTTAAAGCTTTTGTTCTTGTTTGAGCGCTTTTTGGGCGACCGCACAGTCCCTGGTGGGCGGCCGCACAGAACTTCTGAAAGTTTACATTTGTTAATTTGTGTGATTGGAGAATGCGTTTTGGTCTAAGTCTTGGGTGTCCTTCTAGTTGACCTTAGTGAACATTGTAGTAAACTCTAGTGATAGAATTGGGTCCTTTGTGATCAAGTTTGTGTTTGAAATTAATTAAGTGTTAATTGAGATTATTGGAACACTTTAATTGTGCGTTGTGGGTACATTTCACTTTCTTGGTGACTTCTTGGTATGATTCCCTACTTTGGAATCCTTTGTTGTTTATCGTGCTAATATATTATTACTTAACATTTATTTGGAAGCCCAGCTGGCATATTTGTTGCATCGGGCGATGGGAAAGATTATAATGGCAAAGCCAAGTCCATTATAATGTTGACCATTGTTTTGCCCCCTTCTACACCCCTTTTCCAGATTGGCCTTGGAAAAGATAAGTTAGCTTCCTTTGGGAATGTATCTAGCTACCGAGCATGACATTGTGGCATGGCTGTTGTCCTTTGTGACACTTTTATGGTTATTGTTCCGGGACCGGGGATTTCTCTTCAGCTTTTATACTACTATGAAGATGATGATTTGTTGATTATTGAAGCTGCGCAGCGATCCTTTATTTGGATGTATCGGTTTGGAAACCTTGGCTAATATCCTTTGTTATGTGTTTATTTCCGCTGCTATCTGATATATGATAATTGCTATGTGCTATGTGATAATTATTATTGTTTATTGTTTATTGCATCATAGCATGTCATGTAGTTGCATTAGTAACTTATTGAGATTTATCTCACCCCTTTCTTTTATCTTTGTTTTTCTTAACCCCCCCCCCCAGGTGCTAAGGATTAGTCTCGCTGATCACGAGAAAGAGGACGTCGAGTATGGATACATTCTTTTGGGGAAAGTTGTTATAGTTGTTTACATTATATCAATGTGTAACCTTTGGGGATATTTGTACCAAACATTGACGTCACTAGGATTTGTGTATTTTTTAACTTTGGTGTATAAGCTTATGGAGTTTATACTAGTTTTTACTTTGTTGTTCAAGTTGATTTACAAAACCTTGTGTTATCATCTTTTGGGTATAAAAGGAAATTTTTATCTCCATTATTTTAGAGTTTATTGTTTAAGTCGACGTCCAGATCGCGGTCTCGGGCCCGCGGGGTTCGGGGTCGCGACAGTTGATATCAGAGCTATGGCATTGGCTCTAAGTATAAGTCTAGGTGGATTAGTTTGACCTAGGAGGGTAGTAGTGTGCGGAGTGATTAACGGTTGATGTCTTATGCAGGTAATTACTCGCAATGTCTGGAAGAAGAAACAGAGGAGGTACTAGTGGGGCACAGAATCAGAATGACACAAGGTAAGAAGCACGTGCTATGTTTCAAGGCATGTTCGAGGCGGCCATGAAGGCCATACATGATCAAGGTCCGAGGGTAGAACAAGCCCCACCCCGCTACGGATTGGAGCAATTTCTGAAGTTGAAACCGGTTGAATTCAATGGGGAACCCGATGTTCGGAAAGCTGAGTTGTGGATCGAGTCGATGGAGAAGATTTATGAGGTATTTGGTTGCACGGATGAGGACAAGGTCCGGTGTGCAGCTTATAAGCTCATGGAGCCGCCGAGCATTGGTGGAAGGGTGTTAAAGCTAGTTGGGATGATACTCACACGGTGTATGCGTGGGAGTTGTTCGTGCGCAAATTCAAGGAGCATTTCATTCCGGTTGTTGATCAAAACCGAAAGGAGATCGAGCTGCTCAACCTGGAGCAAGGTTTGTTGTCTGTAGCCCAGTACTCGGCTAAGTTCATAGAATTGGCCCAGTATTGTGACTATTTGGTGCGGACCGAGGAACGAAAAGCTATGAGATTCATTCGGGGATTGAAGACCTCCATCCGTACTCAACTTATTGCCCAGCGGATTGTGACTTTTCAGGATGCGGTAGATCGAGCCTACTTGATAGAGCAAGATATTGGGGAGCACAAAAGGAAAACCGAGGTTGTGGGTACGGGTAAACCGGAAGCCATGCTAAATCTTAACCTCACACCGTTCTGACAACTGAGGTAACCCGGGAGCATCATCTCAGTTTAAGGGGCAAACCACACGAGGAATCCGGGTACTACTCCGGGGATTCAGAATAGGAAGCCTTGTACCTTTTGTCAGAAGGTAGGCCATGCGGAGGATAGGTGTTGGAAAAAGCAAGGCAAGTGTACCAATTGTGGTGAAATGGGGCACTTTGCGAGAGATTGCACGAGGTACCGAGGTCAGTCATCCGGGTCAGGGGTTGGTACTAATCAGGGTCAGAAAAGGGATGCCGATGGGAACCCAAAGTTCAAGGAAAGATATATGCCATGAATCAACAACAGGCGACCGATGATCCTTCGGTTATTGGAGGTATTGTTTCTGTGTCTAATGTGAGCGCACGAGCGTTAGTAGATCCAGGATCATCTCATTCATACATTTCTATGCAATTTGCTTCCATGTTAAATGTTGCATTCGAGTCTTTACCGTACGTGCTAGAGGTGTCGACCCCTATAGGAGAATGCTTGATTTCTGATCGAGTCTTTCGTGCTTGTGATGTGGTTATTTGTGGTCGTGTCCTTTGTGCGGATTTGGTAGTTCTTCTATCCAAGACTTTGATGTCATTTTGGGTATGGATTGGTTGAGCAAGTTTCATGCTTCCGTTGATTGCCGTAAGAAAACTGTTACTTTTTCTATTCCCGATGTGCCTAAATTTGTGTTTGAGGCTAGTCCTCTGAGTAAAAGGTTCGCTTAATTTCTTTTATGAAAGCGAGAAAATTTGCATAGTGGTTGTGAGGGGTATTTGGCTAGTGTTCTTGATACTAGGAAAGAATCCCCCAGTTTGGATAGTGTTCGGGTAGTTCGGGAATTTCCCGATGTTTTCTCTACCGAGTTATATGCCTCCCGATCGTGAGATTGAGTTTTGTATAGACCTTTTGCCGGGTACGGCTCCAATTTGGAAAGCACCTTATAGGTTGGCTCCCGCAGAGTTGAAGGAATTAAAGGTTCAGTAGCAAGAATTGCTGGATCGAGGGTTTATTCGCCCTAGTGTTTCCCCGTGGGGAGCACCGGTTTTTATTTGTGCGGAAGAAAGACGGTTCCTTGAGATTGTGCATCGATTACAGAAAGTTGAATCAGGTTACGGTGAAGAATAAGTATCCTCTACCTCATATTGACGATTTGTTTGATCAGCTTCAAGGGTCCGTGGTTTTCTCTAAACTTGATTTGAGGAGTGGGTACCATCAGTTGAAGATTCGATCGGAAGATGTTTCGAAGATTGCTTTTCGCACTCGGTATGGTCATTATGAATTCTTGGTTATGCCGTTTGGGTTGACTAACGCGCCGGCCGTGTTTATGGATTTGATGAACCGAGTTTTTCGATCCTTATCTTGATTCATTCGTGGTGGTTTTTATTGATGATATACTCGTCTACTCTAAATCTAGAGAGGAGCACGAGCAACACTTGAGGACAGTTTTATCCGTTCTTGCGAGGGAGAAATTATTTGCGAAGTTTAGTAAATGCGAATTTTGGCTCGAGAAGGTGTCAGTTCTGGGTCATGTGATTTCTAAAGATGGGATTTCTGTGGATCCTTCGAAGATAGAGGCAATAGTGGATTGGAAGAGACCCCAATCAGTGACAGAGATTAGAAGCTTTCTGGGTTTAGCCGGTTATTACAGAAGATTTATTGAGGGGTTTTCGAGGATCGCCACTCCGATGACTCAGTTGACCCGGAAGAATGTCCCGTTTGTGTGGACCGAGAAATGTGACAGGAGTTTCGATGAATTGAAGAAGAGGTTGACTACCGCACCGATCTAGACTTTGCCTAATGGGAGCGATGGCCTAGTAATTTATAGTGATGCATCGAAAGAGGGTTTGGGTTGTGTATTGATGCAGAATGGGAAAGTGATTGCGTATGCTTCGAGGAAGTTGACCCCTAGTGAACAGAATTACCCGACTCATGATATGGAGTTGGCGGCGATAGTCTTTGCGTTGCACAAATGGAAGCACTACCTTTATGGAGCGAAGTTTGAGATTTTTACCGATCACAAGAGTTTGAAATATCTCTTCTCTCAAAAGGAATTGAATAACCGACAGCGCCGATGGATGGAATTGTTAAAGGATTATGATTGTATGATTTCTTATCACCCGGAAAGGCGAATGTGGTAGCCGATGCGATTAGTAGGAAATCTTATGTGGCTTCGATGATGGTTCGGGAATGGAAAATGCTTGAGGATGTTCGAGATTGGTCTCCTCGTGAATCGAGACATGGGGCTATTTTTACGAATATTAGGGTATCTCCGACCCTAATTCAGAGAATAAAGGAAGCTCAGAAAGAGGATCCCGAGTTGGTGAAGATAATGGGTAAATTGAAGGAAAAGAACTTTGAGGATTTTTCATTGAGTTCGAGTGGAGTGTTGACTTTCCGTGGAAGATTGTGTGTTCCGGATGTTAATGGAATTAAACAGAGAGTTTTAGATGAGGGTCACAAATCGAGATATACTATTCATCCGGGTAGTACGAAGATGTATCAGAATTTGAAACAACATTTTTGGTGGAATAAAATGAAGAGGGAAATAGCGGAGTATGTTTCGAAATGTTTAACTTGTCAGCAGGTCAAAGCCGAGCATCAGAGACCCGCGGGACTACTTCAGCCGTTAGAGATTCCCGAGTGGAAATGGGAGCATGTGACTATGGATTTTGTTACGGGACTACCTCGTACCCGTAGGAAGTATGACAGTGTTTGGTAATAGTGGATAGATAGATTGACCAAGAGTGCCCATTTCTTACCTATTGACATCATATACTCGATGGAAAAGCTTGCGACCCTTTACATTGATGAGATTGTGAGATTGCATGGGGTTCCGGTTAGTATTGTGTCAGATCCAGACCCGAGGTTTAGTTCTAGATTCTGGAAGGCGTTTCAGGAAGCTTTGGGTACAGATTTGCGATTCAGTACAACTTTTCATCCTCAGACCGATGGTTAATCCGAGAGGACTATTCAGATTTTGGAGGATATGTTGCGATCGTGTTCGATAGACTTTTCCGATTCTTGGGATAAACATTTGCCGTTAGTGGAGTTCTCTTACAATAACAGTTATCAGGCTAGTATCGAGATGGCACCGTATGAGGCTTTGTATGGGAGGAAATGTAGATCGCCTATTTGTTGGGATGAGGTTGGTGAAGCGAAGATTGTGGGTATTGATTTGCTTCAGGATTCAGTTGAAAAGGTTAGAGTTATCCGGGATAGATTGAAAACAGCCCAGAGTCGACATAAGAGCTATGCAGATAACCGAAGGCGAGATCTTAGTTTTCAGACCGGTGATTTGGTGTTCTTGAAAGTGTCTCCGAAGGTGGGTATTCGTAGGTTTGGGAAGAAAGGCAAGTTGGCTCCGAGGTTTATTGGCCCGTTTGAGATTTTGGGAAAGGTTGGACTTCTAGCGTATCGTCTTGCGTTACCGCCATCTTTGGATCGGTTACATGATGTTTTCCACGTTTCTATTCTTCGGAAGTATGTTTATGATCCATCTCACGTGTTACCGAGGGTACCGGAGGATATAGAGCCCGATATGACTTATGAGGAACGACCGGTCCGGATCCTAGATTCTAAAGTTCAAGAGTTGAGGAACAAAAGTGTTTCATTGGTTAGAGTTCTTTGGAGGAATCATAATATCGAGGAGTCGACTTGGGAGCTTCGTGATGAGATCGAGAGGAAATATCCGTGGCTTTTTGTTTAAGGTGAGTCTCGTTAAAATTCGGGTCGAATTTTCTTTAAGGGGGTGTGAATGTCACGACCCGAAATCTAGGCTCTATTTTATTGGTAATAAATAATTATTATTTATTTGCTTATTTATTTATTTAAATTATTATTTATTTAAATATTTATGTGTGTACATTTTATGTTTCATAATAATTGCCTAGCATTTTATTTGGGTCATTTGTGCTAGTGTAGAAATGTTGAGTCTTATTTGTTAGTGGGGAGTAATTGTGTTGTAGATGGGGAGGGGGTCTAATTGTAACTTTTTGAAATAATTCCCTACTCCTTCTCTTCTCCCTCACTCTTCCCCCTCACCCTCATCATCTTCCCAGCAACTCTCTCTCTCTCTCTCCTCCATTTGGGTAAGTTTTCTTCCTCTTCCTTCTCTCTTCATTATCTTCCTCTTCCTCTTGTTATCTCTCATTTCTTAAAACGTGAAACTTGTTTAGATCGTCGATAGGATCGCATAGAATCAAAAAAGAATTGAATTCCGCCATCTTTGAGAATTTTCAAGTAAGTTGCTTTTCCCCCATTTTTATGCTAAAATGCTCATATCATGTTCATATAATGCTTTTGTGGTTATATTTGAAGTTTGGTTGAGTTTAGGATTGATTTGGAATTTATTTGGGTTTTTGGATTAAAATGGTGATTGATATAAATGTCATGATTTAATCTTGGTTTTGGGTTGATAAAGGGTGTGGTTAAGGTCCCCTTTTTGGTTAAATGATGTTTGGGTACCTTAGGAATCTTGTTGGTTGTGTTTGATTTTGAGTAATTGGGTGAATTGGGTAAGAAAATGAAGAACCCAGTTCTTCCTTCCCGAATTCCGGCAGTTCAGAAGATTGGGCGACCGCCCAAAAATGTCTGGGCGACCGCACATCTATCTGAAAGCTTTTGTTCTTGTTTGAGCGCTTTTTGGGCGACCGCACAGTCCCTGGTGGGCGCCGCACAGAACTTCTGAAAGTTTACATTTGTTAATTTGTATGATTGGAGAATGCGTTTTGGTCTAAGTCTTGGGTGTCCTTCTAGTTGACCTTAGTGAACATTGTAGTAAACTCTAGTGATAGAATTGGGTCCTTTGTGATCAAGTTTGTGTTTGAGATTAATTAAGTGTTAATTGAGATTATTGGAACACTTTAATTGTGCGTTGTGGGTACATTTCACTTTCTTGGTGACTTCTTGGTATGATTCCCTACTTTGGAATCCTTTGTTGTTTATCGTGCTAATATATTATTACTTAGCATTTATTTGGAAGCCCAGCTGGCATATTTGTTGCATCGGGTGATGGGAAAGATTATAATGGCAAAGCCAAGTCCATTATAATGTTGACCATTGTTTTGCCCCCTTCTATACCCCTTTTCCAGATTGGCCTTGGAAAAGATAAGTTAGCTTCCTTTGGGAATGTATCTAGCTACCGAGCATGACTTTGTGGCATGGTTGTTGTCCTTTGTGACACTTTTATGGTTATTGTTCCGGTACCGGGTATTTCTCTTCAGCTTTCATGCTACTATGAAGATGATGATTTGTTGATTATTGAAGCTGCGCAGCGATCCTTTATTTGGATGTATCGGTTTGGAAACCTTGGCTAATATCCTTTGTTATGTGTTTATTTCCGCTGCTATCTGATATATGATAATTGCTATGTGCTATGTGATAATTATTATTGTTTATTGTTTATTGCATCATAGTATGTCATGTAGTTGCATTAGTAACTTATTGAGATTTATCTCACCCCCTTTCTTTTATCTTTGTTTTTCCTTAACCCCCCCCAAGTGCTAAGGATTAGTCTCGCTGATCACGAGAAAGAGGACGTCGAGTGTGGATACATTCTTTTGGGGAAAGTTGTTATAGGTTGGTTTACATTATATCAATGTGTAACCTTTTGGGGATATTTGTACCAAACATTGACGTCACTAGGATTTGTGTATTTTGTAACTTTGGTGTATAAGCTTATGGAGTTTATACTAGTTTTTACTTTGTTGTTCAAGTTGATTTACAAAACCTTGTGTTATCATCTTTTGGGTATAAAAGGAAATTTTTATCTCCATTATTTTAGAGTTTATTGTTTAAGTCGACGTCCAGATCGCGGTCTCGGGTCCGCGGGGTTCGGGGTCGCGACAAAAACAAGTTGACTTGCTGACCATGACTTGTGTTCAATGACATCGTGGACAAAAGGATTGTGACATGTTCTAAAAGGAATGTGAACTTGTATCTAGTTATACTATTTGGGTAGGTATGACGGTTTGCTAGAACCTAATCATATCTTATGGTTTCATGTTTGAACCCATTGCCAACTTAGTATAATCCTAGAGGGTCACACACAAGAGAACGAATCTTTAAAAGGACTGTATATTGGAATTTTGGAAATTCTAGAAATCTGGGGAAGTGGGCGACCGCACAGTATGGACTAGGCGGCCGCACACTTAGCTCATTTTTGTACCAGTTTGTTTCAGATAGTTGTGCGACCGCATAGTGGATTCTGGGCGGCCGCACAGTACTGTCGGGTGGCAGATTCCTAATTTGATTAGGAAACGAATTTTGGACGATTTTTGACACAAGTTTCCTATTTGGAATAGGTCCTACTTGTGTATAAAAGACCAAATTCGGCCAGCACTCTTAACTAATTATTTGTGAGTCTCCAAAGAGTTTGAGAGAGATTATTTTGTTCCAAGACATCCTTTGATTGAAGAACAAAATAATACACAAACAAAAAAAATTTCCATATTGTCATATTGATTGTGAAAACGTGTTTCACAATTTTGGTCTAGCAACCAAGATCAAGAAGCTACTTGATATTCGTTCGTGGTGTGGATACCGCTAGAGGGTGAAGCTCATCATCTTCAAAGTTCGTGTTCCTACTTTCTTCGTGATCAAGCTTCAAATCTCCACCAAGATCAAAGCTAGAATTCAAAGTCATCAACGGTTAGTTTCTGCTCTATTCATATTGTTGTATTTGATTTAATCATATGAACGATTCTATGGGCTTTGGGTTTCAAAATTTTAAATGCTAAATTCCGTTGCGCATGTGTCTCCGAAACCCAACACCTTTGTCCACGACGTCATTGAACACAAGTCATGGTCAAACAGTCAACTTGTTTTGTTCAATACTTTCTCGATTCCGAATATGTTGATAATCCAAATGACATTGATCCAATCAATTCATTTGAGTCCGGCCAAACATTTCATCAACATCATTCCTACGAGAGGCCCAAGCTTGACATCTCTCCGAAGAGGGATAAATCCATTTAGCTTATTATTCTTCCCTACGTGAATCGATTATGCCAATCATACCCTTTATAACTACTCGGTTAAAGGCAGCGTTTGAATATGTCAAACATAATGTTCATCAAGTGGAAGACTATAATAACTTCATGTCTAAGGATTCGAATGACATAACTAATATGAGATATATGTTTGACATATACCATGACATAAATCTCATACAGCGGGTCATGTCCAGTACCTTGTTCCAAACAAGTACCCATAAATCTAACATGATCATCCCATGATCATTTAGCCTTTATACTAGCGCTTAACAAGTACTAGGGACGGAGATTATTATAAGTAAACATGAACAACAATAATAATCAAAACATCTCTTTATTGATATGAAATAAATGATAACAATTACAACGTTTATTAAACGTGCATAGGGCACCACTACCAACAATCTCCCACTTGCCCTAGGCCCAATCTCCCATGTATCTAATACCCATGGACCTAACATGACCATCATGTTTAGCTTGTGGAAGTCCCTTTGTTAGTGGGTCCGCGACATTGTCATCAGTAGGTACTCTGCATATATTTACGTCTCCCCTATCAACGATTTCTCGAATGATATGAAAACGTCTAAGTATGTGTTTGGATTTCTTATGTGCTCTTGGTTCCTTTGCTTGAGCAATAGCACCATTATTATCACAATAAAGGTCTATTGGATTAGCAATACTAGGAACCACTTCAAGTTCAGTGATGAACTTCTTAATCCAAACAGCTTCCTTTGCAGCATCTGATGCAGCAATATACTCAGCTTCCATTGTAGAATCAGCGGTTGTACTTTGCTTGGAACTCTTCCAGCTTACAGCTCCACCATTTAACATAAACACAAAACCCGATTGCGATCGGCTATCATCTTTGTCGGTTTGGAAGCTTGCATCCGTGTAAGCACTTACAACGAGATCATCTTCCATTCCTCCATATACCAAAAACGAGTCTTTAGTTCTTCTCAAGTACTTAAGAATCGCTTTTACAGCTACCCAGTGATTTTCGCCAGGGTCGGACTGGTATCTACTTGTCATGCTCAAAGCATAAGATACATCCGGCCTAGTACAAATCATGGCATACATGATGGACCCAATTGCCGAAGCATATGGAACATCATTCATTTTCTCACGCTCATCGTTTGTCTTAGGACATTGAGTCTTGCTTAGAGAAACTTCATGTAACACCGGCAAGGTGCCTCTCTTAGAATTTTCCATACGGATGTTGGTGTTATGCCCTAGGCATGTTGTTTGTAAAACAAATGTTATTATTTATAAAGATATTGAACGTTTGATTATTATGTCTTTTGCATGTTTATTATAATAATCCCCGTCCCTGATAATTATGATTAATTATTAGTATAAGTTTAATAGATAATCATATGATGATTATGGTGTATGGGATACAATTAGACTTATAGGTATTTGTTAGAGAACAAATACTGGACTGACCCCTATGAGATTTATGTCATGGTCACAATGTCATAATTAAGTCTCATATAGTTATATCACTAGAATCTTTAGACCTGAGGTTATTACAGTCTTCCACATGATGAACATTACGTTTGACATATTCAAACGTTATCCCTAACCGGATAGCTATAAAGAATATGATTGGCATAATCGGAATCATGTAGGGAAGAGTAATAAGCCAAGATGGGATTTGTTCCTCGTCAAGAGAGATGTCAAGCTCTGGCCACTCGATGAATGGTATTGATGAAATGCATGGCCGTGCTCAAATAATATTTGTATTATCAATACATTCGGGATCGAGAAAGCATTGAAAAAATGTAAGTTGACCATTGACCATGGCTTACGTTCAATAGACATTGTGTAACAAAGAGATTGTGTTATGTTCTATTTTAGGAAACTTTGGAGTTCAAAGTTATACTAATTGGGTAGTCATAATGGCTTGCTAGAGTCCGCTTATGACTTACGAGGTTTGCCTGGTTCGGACTCGTTGCCAACTTAGTATAATCCTATTGGGTCACACACGCAGAACGGATAATTCAAAGGAGCGAAAAACGAAGTAAAACGGATCCTGCCTAAAGGATCCGTACGACTGAATCTGGATGCTTCCAGAAACATCCGTACGGATGGTTTTGCCCGGCAGAATCAGTTTTAGGAAAACTCTTGTTGGACAAGAAAACCTAAGTCCTAAAGGGTTTCTGAAACCCCTAGAATATAAATACAGACTGACGGGAATTGTTCCCTAAGTAGTTGATTTGATCAATTCCAAAGTCTTTCTTAGAAAAAAAAAATCACATATTATATTCTTGGGTTATTGTGATTGATTAATCTCAATATCAAGTCACAATAATAATTAGGAGCTTTGAAGAATCGTTCTTCAACTTCGTTGATCAATCCGAAGACCTAGCAGTCAAGTTCAAGAAGGCGTTCTTGAAATCTGTTCGTTGTGTGGATCACCGGTAGAGGGCGTTTGTCTTAACGCTTAATCCAAGTTTTACATAATGATCTACAAGGGTTAGTTTCCTTCATCTTGTTATTATGAATTATTGTTCATAGCGGATCTAGGCTATTGGGTTTTATTCATGTCTATCTTCCGCTGCGCATGATTGCACGAAACCCAACAGTGGTATCAGAGCCCCGTTGATGATCAATAATTCTAATATTATCATGATATAATTATTTAATGCGATTATTTAATTGGTATGATCATGAGATAGATGAATTTATGTGAAGGATTTTAATGAGATATAAAATATGCTTGCTAGTTGATGTGGTTGTAATATTGATTTGATTAATATGTATGATTGCATGCTTAGATTATCATGTTGTAATTGGATTATTCTATTGATGATCTTGATCTAATTTGTATGTGGAATAAATTGGTTATTGAATATATGAATTAGATGGGTTAAAATTCGTAATCAGCAATTTCATGTTTCTGTAATCTGATTATGTATAAACACGATATTAAGATTGATCGAATTTCTGAAATCTGAAAAATCTGGAAAAACTGGGATTCTACCTAAGAATCCGTACGAATGGTTTGGGATCCTCCAAACAAATCCAAACGGATGGTTTTGGTTCACTCCCAGATTTCATTCTGACTTCTCATGTTCAGATTGTTCTGCAAATTGTTTGCAGAATTCGAACCTGGAAACAGAAACTGGTTTCAGACGGCTGGTTTTCGAAACCCTGTTTCCTGAAACAGTTATCTGTTAAGAATTCGGAGTAGTTGCAGAAATCAGAGTTCTAAAGAGTTTAGAATTGCTGTAATCTGTGAGATTAAGAGACATTGAAAGGGTCTTGAGACATGTGACCAATCTATACGGGAATGTGGATGCCTTTTGGCTTAGTTTCGACCGTATAGAGAAGTTGCTTGGTTTCTTGATCTTAGTACGGGAATGTGGATGCCTTTTGGCTTAGTTTCGACCGTACGTTTTGTGCTCTCAATTTCAAGATGCTCTGCGGATGCAGTTCCAGAATCCTGAAGAGTTCAGTGTTTCTGAGATATGCATAACTATCCATACGGATGAATCTGGATGCTTCCAGAAACAACCTTATGGTTTGGGTTATACTGACTCTGATTTGTTTCAGATGGCTGGTTGTTAAACCATGTTTCCTGAAACAGATTCAAATTCAGAAGTCCAGACCGTTAATGAGATCAGAATCTTAAAGGAGTTTAAGATTGGAGAAATCTCATGATTTCAAACTTTTATCCCTAACTAGCGCAACTAATGTCACATAAAATTAATTCGGTTAATTGATTAACTTTATGTGTGTGAACCTTCTTAAAATTTAAGTTTCGTGCCAACCCATGATTAAGACACTTGGGATTACATGGGTAATTTCATGCGTGCTCTAACCCTCGCGAGGTGCATTGATTTTATTCATGTATGAACAAGATGAGTGAAAGAGTGGTTCATATGCGTTTAAAGTGGGTTGGCTTAATTAGGCTATCAAAAGAGTTTTGGTCCTAAGGCACAGATGAGATTTAAAACATGCATGACATAAGATGTCTTGATATAATCTCATAAAAGATCTAAGAGTCATATATGATATGATTGATAAGGAGTTATCTACCTAAATAATTTAATTTTATGCATCTTGCCCCCGCGGACGTAAAATTAAATGATATATGGATCTTAGCCCATTTAAATTATATTATACATTGAATGTATATGAAGGTTATATAATTTAGTGGGAGTATTTGTGAAATACTAATAATATTTTAATATCTTTAATTAAGTTGGTACTTATATTTAATTATATGTTTGCATAATTGTAGATAATGGCACAAAATACAAACTTATCACTACGATCTATCCTTGAGAAGGAAAAGCTTCAAAAAAAATGGAGCTAACTACACGGATTGGATCCGTAGCCTTAGAATTGTTCTAAAGCATGAGGACAAGCTCTATATTCTTGAAGAGCCCGTTCCTGAAGAAGAACCTGCTTCTAATGCACCCAAGGATGAGAGAAACGCCTACAAGAAACATGTAAATGATTCTCGTGAGGTAGGTTGTCTTATGCTTGCGGCCATGTGTTCAGAGCTTCAGAAGACTCTTGAGAACTTGGAGGCATTTGACCTTGCTGCTTCATTGAAAGATATGTTTCAAGAACAAGAAAGGCAAGAGAGGTTCGACACTATAGCTGCACTGGTCTCATGCAAGATGAGTGAAGGACAGTCTGTGAGCCCTCATGTTTTAAAGATGAAGGCTTACTTTGAGAAACTAGAGAGGCTAGGCCATCCAATTGATGTTGAGTTGGCTACCGATTTTATTCTTAATTCATTGCCCAAAAGCTATAACCAATTCGTCATGAACTTTAATATGCATGGGATGGATAAGACATTGTCTGAATTGCATGGGATGCTTAAGCAGGAAGAAAAGAAAATCGGTAAAGAGGCCGCTCCTGTGCTCATAGTGTCTAAGGAAGGAAAGGGACAGAAAGGCAAAAGAAAGGGTAAGGCAAAGGTTGTCAAACCCAAGATTAGCAAGGCAACTGTTGCCAATGCTACTGTGGCTAAACCTACTTCCCAAAAGGATGCAATCTGTTTCCACTGCAATGAGATTGGTCATTGGAAAAGAAATTGCAAGGTTTACAAGGAAGAGTTAAAGAAGAAGAAGAGCAGTGGGACTGCTTCTACTTCAGGTATCTATGTTATAGATATTCTACTTTTTACTTCTAGTTCCTGGGTATTAGTTACCGGATGTGGATCTCACATTTGTTTAAATGTGCAGGCACTAAGGAATAGGAGGCTACTCAAAGATGGCGAAGTGGACCTACGCGTGGGGAATGGAGCAAGAGTTGCTGCATTAGCGTAGGAACATATGATGTCATTTTACCTAGCGGATTAATTATTGTTTTGAACAATTGTTATTACGTTCCGGATTTGAGTAGAAATATTATTTCAGTTTCTTGTTTGGATAATGAATGTTATAGTTTTCTTTCCGCTCCACATCTCATATGGAGTCTTTTGAACCGATTTAGTTGGAACATGATTTAGTGTGAAAGCAGCGGTTTCTAGAGCGTAACCCCAAAAGGATATTGGAAGATCAACTTGACTCATCATTGATCGAACCATGTCTAACAAAGTCCGATTTCTCCTCTCGGACACACCATTCCATTGTGGTGTTCCGGGTGGAGTCAATTGTGAAACTATTCCACAATTTGTTTAGATGATCATCAAATTCTTGACTCAAGTATTCTCCACCTCGATCTGATCGAAGTGCTTTAATACTTTTGCCAAGTTGTTTTTCTACTTCATTTTGAAATATTCTAAATATCTCAAATGCTTCACTTTTATGTTTTATTAGGTAAACATACCCAAATCTACTATAATCATCAGTGAAGGTTATGAAGTATTGAAATCCTCCCCTAGCATTGCTACTTAATGGTCCGTATACATCGGAATGTATCAACCCCAATAAGTCGCTTGCCCTTTCACCTAACTTGGTAAAAGGTGGCTTAGTCATTTTTCCAAGAAGACACGGCTCGCAAGTATCATATGACCAAGACGGCAATGCCATAAATAAGTATGATTTACATCATTAGGTTTAGATTTCTTATTTATATGATATACATTGTCATTATTTTCATTCTTGACATTCAAGACACAAAGGCCATTAAATGAATTAGCAATACCATAAAGCGCATCATTTAAATAAATAGAAAATTTCTTATTCTCAATAAGAAACTTAAAACCTTCATTATCCAAAAAAGAAATTGAAATAATATTTCTACTTAAATCCGAAACATAATAACAATTGTTCAAAACAAGAATTAATCTGGTAGGTAAAGTGACTTCATAAGTCCCTACGGCTAATGCAGCAACTCTTGCTCCAATCCCCACGCGTAGGTCTACTTCACCCTCTTTAAGTAGTCTCCTATTCTTTAGACCCTGCACATTTAAAAAAATGTGAGAACCACATCCGGTATCCAATACCCAAGAATCAGTGGTAGAAAGGAGAATATCTATCATATAGATACCTGAAGTCGACGCAGCCTTGCTGCCCTTCTTCTTCTTTTGCTCTTCCAAGAAAGCCTTGCAATTACTTTTCCAATGACCAATCTCTTGACAATGGAAACAAATTGCATCCTTTTGTGAATCGGGTTTTGCCTCAGAAGCCTTGGCAACACTTGCCTTGCTTATCTTGGGTTTGACAACTTTCTTACCCTTTCCTTTGCATCAGCCTTCTTCCCATCATGAACTAAGAGCACGGGAGAACCTTTCTCTGCAATCTTCATCTCCACAGTTTTAAGCATCCCATGCAACTCAGAGAGATTCTTATCCATTCCATGCATGTTATAATTCATCACAAACTGATTATAACTTTTAGGTAATGAATTAAGAATGAGATCCGTGGCTAGCTCCAATGGAATTGGATAGCCAAGTTTCTCAAGGTGCTCTACATAACCTTTCATTTTCAGCATCTGAGGACTCACTTGTTGCCCTTTATTCATTTTGCAAGTAGTGAATGCAACAATGGTCTTGTACCTCTCTTGCCTAGCTTGCTCTTGAAACATGGCTCTTAACTCCACGCCTATCTCATAGGCTTCCAAATGTTCCAAACTTTGTTGGAGTTTTGAGCACATAGTAGCAAGCATGAGACAGCTTACGTCTCTAGAATCATTATGATGTTTCTTGTAACTGTCTCTTTCTGCCCTTAGGGCAGTAGGTTCTGGTTCAGCAGGAAGTGGCCCATCGAGAATGTACAACTTATCTTCTTGCCTTAGAACAATTCTTAGGCTACGGATCCAATCCATAAAGTTAGTACCATTCTCTTGGAGCTTATCCTTCTCAAGGATCGATCGCAACGAAATTGATTGAGTGTTAGCAGTCATTGTCTACAAATATGCAAAATTTCCAAAATTTAATAAGTACCGGTTTTTTATTAAAGAAATAAATAATGTATTTTTCAAACGAAAATACTCCCACTAAATTATACAACCTTCTTTATACATCTAATGTATAGTATAATTTAAATGGGTTGAGATCCCGCTTTAATCTAATTTTGAGTACGCTTTGGCGCACCGCTCAAAATCACATTAATTAGGTAGACAACTCTTGTCAATCATATCTCATATGACTCTCAGTTCTTTTCATGAGATTCTTTAAGAAATCCAATTTCAAAAAGCATGTTAAATCTCATATTTGCCTTAAGCCCAAAACTGTTTTGACGCTTAATTAAGTCCAACCATTTTAAACGTATAGGAAACTCTTATTCACTCATCTTGCTCATACATGAACAAAATCAATGCACCTCGCTTTGGCGAGCCCACATAAAATTACTCATGTATAAACAAGTGTTTTAATCATGGCATGGCAAAAGGACTTAAAACTTTCTTTGAAGGTTCATCACATATAGCATACAACACATTTATGAGCACATAATATAAACATGTTACGCATCAAGTTTAGCCACTAAATTAATCTCCATTAATTTAAGCATGATACTTATGTGTCAATAGTTTCTCTATAATTATGAGGATGAGACTATTTCAACTTTGGTTATTATCTCCAAATCAAGACAACAAGAAGTGCGGCCGAAACTAAGCCATGAGGCATCCACAATTCCGCACTAATTCAAGATACCAAGAAAGTAGTCCATGTGGCCGAAACTAAGCAATAGATGGTCTCGATGAACGTAGGCCAATTGCATTCACAATTCCACATGGATCTCCAATCATTGAATCAAGAACTTTGTTTCTCAATTTTAGCAATTATGAACTCTTCATAATTCTAACTTCATTTTATCTTTGAAACTTGGATTGCGATCAAGTTTGGGAAAAACAATCTCGATGAACGCAGATTAGCCATCCAAACCTTGAACCAATCTAAGATTCACAAGACTAAAACAAATAGGAAAATCAAACCCCAAGATCCACACACAAACCAACTACCCAAAACCCATTCCAGATCAGCGGGTTTGGTCTGGTTCTGTCACTGGTTCGGTTGGACCTCTCGAAAATTCCAAATTCTGATTTCAACAATAATCAGACAATCTGATCAGTATGTGCGGTCGCCCAAAAATCACTGTGCGGTCGCCCAAACATGTGCGGCCGCCCACGTGATTATGTGCGGTCGCACAATAGGATCAGAAGGCAATTTTAAAGTTCGAAAATTTGTCTCAAAATTGTTTTTCCCCGATTATTAAAACCATGATCCAATCAGAATTAATAATCAAACAATTCAGAATCCATCATAATATTTATTGCGATTGAATCGTGCGATTAATGTTGCAAAACAATAAACCACATAAAATCACATAACACATAAACATCATATATTCCAATATTCATATTTTGCAAGGCCCATAAACAATTTATATACACATAGCATGATCTAGGTATTGAAATAATCAACATGAACGGGGCTCTGATACCACTGTTGGGTTTCGGAGTAACATGCGCAGCGGAAAATAGCATTTAAAATTTATGAAACCCAAAGCCCATAGATCCATCCATATGATTAAATCAAATACTTGCAATATGAATACTAGAAAAGACTAACCCTTGATGACTTTGAATTTGGTCTTTGATCTTGGTGGAGAACTTGAAGCTTTGATCACAAAAGTAAGAACACGAACTTGAAGATGATAAGCTTCACCCTCTAGCGGTATCCACACCACGAACGAATATCAAGAACACTTGATCTTGGTTGCTAGACCAAATTGTGAAACACGTTTTCACAATCAATATGAACTATATGGCATTTTGTTTTGTGTATTATTTTGTTCTTCAATCTAAGATGTCTTAGAACAAAATAAAAACTCTCTCAAACCTTTGGAGACTTGTACAAAAGCTATGATCTCAATCAATATGTTCTGGCCCTAATTTGGGTGTTTATATACAAGTTAGACCTATTCTAAATAGGAAACTTGTGTCTAAACCCATCCAAAATTCTTTTCTAAAACAAATTAGGAAACTGCCCCCGACAGTACTGTGCGGCCGCCTAGAATCCAATGTGCGGTCGCACAACTATCTGAAACAAACTGGTACAAAACTGAGCTAAGTGTGCGGCCGCCCAGTCCATACTGTGCGGTCGCCCACTTCCCCAGATTTCCAGAATTTCCAAAATTCCAATATAGTCCTTTTTAAAGATTCGTTCTCTTGTGTGTGACCCTCTAGGATTATACTAAGTTGGCAATGGGTTCAAACATGAAACCATAAGATATGATTAGGTTCTAGCAAACCGTCATACCTACCCAAATAGTATAACTAGATACAAGTTTGCATTCCTTTAGAACATGTCATAATCCCTTTGTCCACGACGTCATTGAACACAAGTCATGGTCAAACAGTCAACTTGTTTTGTTCAATACTTTCTCGATTCCGAATATGTTGATAATCCAAATGACATTGATCCAATCAATTTATTTGAGTCCGGTCGAACATTTCATCAACATCATTCCTACGAGAGGCCCAAGCTTGACATCTCTCCGAAGAGACACAAATCCATTTAGCTTATTATTCTTCCCTACGTGAATCCGATTATGCCAATCATACCCTTTATAACTACCCGGTTAAAGGCAGCGTTTGAATATGTCAAACATAATGTTCATCAAGTAGAAGACTATAATAACTTCATGTCTAAGGATTCGAATGACATAACTAATATGAGATATATGTTTGACATAGACCATGACATAAATCTCATACAGCGGGTCATGTCCAGTACCTTGTTCCAAACAAGTACCCATAAATCTAACATGATCAACCCATGATCATTTAGTCTTTATACTAGCGCTTAACAAGTACTAGGGACGGAGATTATTATAAGTAAACATGAACAACAATAATAATCAAAACATCTCTTTATTGATATGAAATAAATGATAACAATTAAACGTTTATTAAACGTGCCTAGGGCACCACTACCAACAGGTTCCCACGTGTTCCAAATGAATGTTTCCTTTCTCCACGTGGTCTTTGAGGAAGTGATAATTGATGTCAATATGTTTGGTCTTTGAATGCATGACAGGATTTTTTGAAACCGCAATGGTTGATGTATTGTCGCAGTAGATGGGACAATTTTCCTCTTTGATGTCATAGTCCACCAATTGCTGCTTCATCCATGGAATCTGGCAGCAACAACTTCCGGCAGCAATATATTCTGCTTCTGTAGTTGAGACAAAGACTGCAGCTTGTTTCTTACTAGACCATGACACAAGTCGATATCCAAGGAAATGATAAGTGCCGCTTGTGCTTTTCCTGTCAATTGTGCACGCTGCATAATCCGCATCTGAATAACCTACAAGTTTAAAAATCGAATCTTTGGTGTACCAAAGTCCAAGGTTAACAGTGACGGAGAGATATCGTATAATACGTTTTACAGCAATTAAGTGCGCTTCTCTAGGATCGGATTGATAACGCGCACAGACACAAACACTAAACATAATATCTGGCCTACTTGCAGTAAGATAAAGGAGAGAGCCAATCATACCTCGATATAAAGTTTGATCAACTTTCTTACCTTTCAAGTCTTTGTCGAGTTTGTTCCCGGTAGCCATTGGAGTATCATATGGTTTAGCATTGTCTAGTCCAAATTTCTTGATTAGATCCCTTGTATACTTTGTTTGGTTGATAAATATGCCTTCATCCATTTGTTTGATTTGAAGCCCAAGGAAGAAAGTGAGTTCTCCCATCATACTCATCTCAAACTTGCTCTTCATTAGTTTCTCAAAGCGCTTGCACAACAATTCATTAGTAGAACCAAAAATAATATCATTGACATAAATTTGAACAAGTAGTTTATGATCATTATGTTTGGCAATGAAAAGAGTAGTATCAATTTTACCGCGTGTGAAGCCTTTCTCAATGAGAAACTTGGATAGAGTATCATACCATACTCTTGGTGCTTGCTTTAGCCCATACAAAGCTTTCTGGAGTTTGTAGACATGATTTGGGAATTGAGAATCTTCAAACCCAGGTGGTTGAGCTACATAGACTTATTCTTGGAGTTCACCATTTAGAAACGCGCTCTTAACATCCATTTGATATAGCTTGAAGTCCTTGTGAGCAGCGTAAGCTAGGAAAATTCTGATAGCTTCAAGTCTTGCTACGGGCGCGAATGTTTCATCGTAATCAATTCCTTCTTCTTGCCTATAGCCTTGCGCAACCAGCCTTGCTTTGTTTCTCGTGATAGTTCCATTCTCATCCATCTTGTTTCTGAATACCCATTTCGTACCAATCACTCCTTGATCATTTGGTCTTGGAACAAGAGTCCAGACTTTACATCGTTCAAATTAGTTGAGTTCTTCTTGCATTGCAACAACCCAACTTGTATCTTAGAGTGCTTCATCAGCCTTCTTAGGTTCAACTTGAGAGATGAATGCAGTAAAAGCATCAAAGTTTGTAGCTCTCCTTGTACGAACTCCAACATAAAGATCACCAATGATGTTAGTGATTGGGTGATCTCTAACTTCACAAATTTCAGGAGGCAAGTTAGGTTGAGTTGTAGTAACTTGAAGGTCTTCAATTGGTACATCTTCACCAGCGTCAAAATCATTAAAATTTGGAGGTTGAACTGGTTGAGAATTGAAAGTGGGATTGACACCAGATGCAGCAGTAAATTGGGGCACATGAGAGGACACATCAGGCGCATGGTAAGGTGCAACTGAAGGTTCTCTTGGTGCGCTATTGACATAGCTTTGCGCAACTGATGTTGATGGATTTCCTTGAGTTGATAGATTCTAATTTTGAGTAGGCGCAACATAAATAGGAGCACCTGTTTCATTAAGCTCAATAGAATCATCAGCAACATTTGGAGCCAAATGTGGCTCAAGGAGAGAATGTTCATCAAATGTAACATGTACAGATTCAACTATCACTAATGTAGATCTATTAAAAATGCAAAAAGCTTTAGAATGTTTAGCATACCCAACAAAAATACCTTCGTCGGCTTTGGCATCAAATTTACCTCTATGATCATTTCCGTTATAGAGGATATAGCATTTGCAGCCAAAGATCTTGAAGAAAGCAATGTTGGGAGTTATACCACGCCAGAGTTCATAAGGGGTCTTGTTATGGCGCTTGTTGATGAGGAAACGATTTTGAGTAAAGCATGCAGTGTTGATAGCTTCCTCCCAGAAATATTTAGGCAATTTAGCTTCTGCTATCATCGTCTTCCCTACTTTTATCAACGTTCTATTCTTTCTTTCCACAACACCATTTTGTTGAGGAACTCTAGCGGTTGAGAAGTTGTGATCTATCCCATGATCGTTGCAATATCGAGAAACACCGTTGTTCTTGAATTCTGTTCCTTTGTCGGATCGAACACTAACGATGTCATCTTCTTTTTAGGTTTGGAGCAGTCTAAATAATGAGGTGAGAATATCATAACATTCGTCTTTAGTAATCATCATCTCCACCCATGTGTATCTTGAGAAATCATCCACTACAACTAAGGTATACTTGTTTCTTCTTGTGCTTGCAGTGGTAACTGGTCCAAAGAGATCAATGTGCAGCAGTTGCAAACATCTAGAAGTTGAGGGATTTGTTTTGCTAGAGAAAGATTGCTTTGATTGTTTACCAAGTTGACATGCAGCGCATTTGTTGTCATGATGATCAGCAACCTTGGGAAGTCCTTTGACAAGATTGTCCCTGCTGAGTTTTGATAGACATTTGAAGTTCAAGTGACTCATGCGCTTGTGCCATGGCCAACTATTTTCGCTCACATTTTTTGCTACAAAACAAAAATTAGTACTAGAGTTCATACTATGGAAATCAATAATGTAAATATTTGTCTTACGATATCCCGTGAGTAAGATAGCTCCAGTTTTGCCATTTTTGATAAGACATTGCGTTGAAGTGAAATGGTATTCTAATCCTTTGTCACAAAATTGAG
Organism: Campanula takesimana; assembly: GCA_026119855.1. NCBI lineage: Eukaryota > Viridiplantae > Streptophyta > Magnoliopsida > Asterales > Campanulaceae > Campanula > Campanula takesimana. Next base: position 201,822 of record JAOWBW010001271.1, read on the forward strand.
ATATAGATAATAAGTTGTGCTTGAGTCCTTTGACGAGAGAGACTCTTTCTATGCACACTTTGTCTTTCTTGAGCTTTCCATATGCAACAACTTGACCTTTGTTATTATTACCAAATGTTACTGAGGGACCTCTTTCTTCATGGACATCTTCTAATAAGGATTCATCTCCAGTCATATGTCTTGAACACCCACTGTCAAGAATCCATTCATTCGTTCTAGCTTTAGAAGATCCAGCCTTGAAGCAAAGAACCTGAAATATAGACATTTAGAGCAGGTCCCCTTTATTCCTTTTTGGGTCCTAGAGTTAGCAATTTTTGACGACCCACTCTTGCTTGACCTTGGGATTTTTACGTCCTTTGGCATTGGGAGTGAATCTCAAAAGGCATTCCACGGCCTTCTGTCCAAAACAATCACAAATGGAACAATGTTAAAATCCACTAATCACATGAGTTTTTACAAACTCTTTACTTTTCTTAGGGATAGCACTCTTCTTTGGGTCAGATGAGCCAGCCTTAACAAAATCTTTCTTTTGAAATTTTGGAGCGCCTTTTCTAGGAGTGCACATAGGGCTAGGATGCGCATGGCGGTGAGGCGCATGGCTCCTAGGCGCATAATGCGCACTAGTAGAAGGAGCGCTCTTAGTTTCAAGAATGATTTTGCTAGGAGCTGATTCATCTGTAGCTATATCTTTCCCATTAGCTTTCCCAAATTGCTTCGTTGGGTAGACATAATGGAATGTTTGTCTTTTGACTTTTTCCTATCCTTTTCCCATTGAATTAGAATGTTTTTCTTTGTAAATTTTAAAAGTTTGCTGTTTTGCAAATTCACTATCTCTTTCAGCACAGACATCACACTTAAAGTTGTCACTAGTTGATGAGAATCCCAACTCACTTTTATCACCACTGGATTTTTGGGACTCAAAAATATTGCCCATAGTGACACGAGAATTGGACCACTCATTTGTAATCTTTTTGAGATCAGTAATTTGAGCGACCAATTCATCGTTTTGAACTTTAAGAAGTGAGTTCTGTTCTGTTAGAAAAGTGTTTTTAATAGTAAGAGGAGTCATGCTCTTTATCTGCTCCTTAAGGAGGGTGAGTTCAGATTTTAGAACAGTTTTCTCAGTCTTAAGCTGGGAAATTTCATCACATGATAGTGCTAAAGCTTCCTTCATATTATCAAATCTACTGATTACCTTTTCAGCCTTTTTGAATAAATTTTCTTGTTCAGCAACAATTTCATCATCGTTGATTTTAGGAATTGGTGCAGTTGGTTCAACTTGTGGTCTGATGTAACTTCCCTTTCTTAGCTTATTCCTTGCACTTAGATCACATCGGGAAAAAAATAATCCACCGTCGCTTTGAGCCAGAGTAAGATATCCTTGTTCAATTAGCTCACTGATGGTTGGTCCTTTCTTCTTTTTCGCCTCAGAGTGACTAGAAGATTTCTTGATTGGTTTGTTCAAGTTTTTCATATCGGGAACATTTTTGGAGTAGTCATCATCAGAATCATAAGTATCAACTTCATCATCATTTGCCACCAAACAAACGAGTCCATCATCGGAATCTTCATCGCTTTCATCTGAGTCTGTTTCAATCCAAGTGTTCTGCTCATTTGCTGGTGATTCTTCTTCAGCAACCATTCCCTTGTGACGAGTGAATTTGGGTGTGAACTTGGGAGTATGGCTGCTCTTCTTCTGCATATATTCAAATTTTGGAATTGGGCAGCTTGATGCAAGTGTCCGGGTTTCCTGCAATTAAAACAAACACGGTCTTCTTTTCTTTTAGAATCATTGCTCCTTATGAACTTTGAAGGAGCTTTGCTGGTAGATCCTTGAAATTTGCTGGTTGAGCCGGGTCTTGAGAATTTTCTGAACTTTTGAAATTTCTTCACAAATAAAGCGAAGTCTTCATCATCCATGTCTAATAGCTCAGAGGTAGAAATTTTGGGATCGGAACTTTTCTCTTCTTGAACCGGCGTAGGCGCATGCGCTTCTTCTCTATGCGCCACCATTGCTATGGATTTTGACTTTCCTTCAGTTTCACTGATTCGTTGGAGTTTGAGCTCATAAACTTTAAGATTAGCATAATGGTTCCTTAAAGTCCAATCATCTAAGGTTCCAGCGTCTTCAAGAGCGCTAGATTTATGTAGGTATCTTGATCCTAAAGCTTGGAGAAAATTGACATTTAAATCTTTGTTTGAAAACTTCATGCCAAGTGAAATACATAGATTGATAATTTCACAAAAGCGTTCATAAGTTTGTCTTAAGGTTTCTCCGGGGAGTTGAGAGAAATTGTTGAATCTCTTTTGTACTTCGTATCTCTTGTTCTCCTTGCAAACGGTATCTCCTTCTATATGCTCTTCAATGGAATCCCATTGCTCATTAGCAGTAGCACAATGCATGACTTGTTATTTCATAGCCGTGCTTAGGGTGCTTAGGAGAATGTTTCTAGCTTTCCCATCATTTGCAACTCTTTTTGTTTCTTCCTTAGTCCATTCTTCTTTCGGTTTCAGAACTGTAGGTTGAGCAGCGTTGGTGCGTGGATTTGGATTCGCTTTAACTGGAACGTAAGGTCCATAAACTATGGTGTCATGGAGCCTTTCATCGATTGAGTTGAGATGGGTCAATATGCTGAATTTCCACACGTCAAAATGATCTTCATCAAAGACCGAAACGTGAGTGTAGTTTGCAGTTGCCATAGGTTTTGAGTTTGCCATTTAAAACCGGCACCCAAGCTGTTAAGCTTGAAAAACAAAAGCGTTTTATAAAGGTGTTTGCTCTGATACCACTTGTTGGTCCTAGAAGGGCAACAAGGGTATGAAAAATGCTAGAGGGGGGGGGGGTGAATAGCGTTTTAAAAATTCTTTTCAAACCCTTTTGCAAAACAATGGCTAGTGCGCACATGTCTTATTTTGGCTAAGTATAGCGCGCAACAAGAGTGTGAAATGCACAGCGGAAACTTAAAGCAATCACTTATGCGCAGGGAGAATGCGCATAAGTGTAAATACGCACGCACTAAGTTTAGCTTAAAGATTGGTGCAAAATGGAACTAAGGCAATAAGCATACAAACAAAATTCTATCGAAGCAAGACAATCTACAAAGATCAAACAAAACAATATATAAGTAAAGCTTAAATGTAGAATGAAAAGCACAATAAATAAACACGCTATTTGGAGAGGTTCGATCGGGAAAAGATCTACGTCCTCTACCAAGATGGTTAGTCTTGGATTTCTAAAGAAGATCTTATTATATGAGAGAGTTTACAAGACACAAAGATGTAGAACAAAACTTTCTCAAAGATCTATAATCTATGAAAGAACAAAATCCTAGACAATAACCGGTGTATCTCTAGAAGTAAGATCGATGAGATCGAAACTTCAAGAGTGTGTGTGTGTGTGTATCAGAAATCTGGGCTCTTTGAATCTATGAGATGGAAAGCACAAGATTCTGGTGTTACAAAGGCTGTTTAGGATATGGGCTTGGATGAGTATGAAGGTATGAAGGTTGATCTTGGGAATTCTGGAAATGAGAAAGCAATCTTCAAATCTTCAAATCTTTCTCTTTGAAAGCAAAAGCACAAGCAGCTTGGAAAATGAGGAAGAGCTGGCTATTTATAGTGGAGCTCCAAGAACTAGCCGTTGGGGAGCTTCAGCAAGGACGATGTGCTGTCACAAAGTGATTGGCGCGCAGTTATCCTTTATAACCGTTGGAGACAGCAAGTTGACAGCTTTTAGATATCTTCTAGAAGGGTGACAACTGTCTTCAATTTGAATTTTCAAACCGAGGCGCGTCTCTCCATCCACGTGTATGCTGAGTGAGCACGTTGTCGATTGTCCACATCAGCACTTTGACTCATACCAAAAAGCGTTGCTTTACATAACGCTTTCCAAGCTATACAAAGGTGAGGTCAAGAAATAAGAGATTTGACTAAGGTATATCTGCGCTGCGCATGAAAATCATGCGCATAGGTATGCGCAGATGGTGCTGCGCATGAAGGTCATGCGCATCACACTTAGACATTTGCTCATGAGACCTCAAATCAAAAGCTTCAGCCCTAAACACTAAGCCTAGTCTATAAAGAGGACTTAACTAAAATTGAAGTTACAAAACTTCTTACATAGGGTCCTAAAGTCCTTAAAATAAACGTAGGTGATGGTATCAATCAATTCTAACATATATAGGAGGGTTAAATAATAAGCATACCCAACAACATTCTATATCGAAGAACATTCTCCAGGCCTCACCTAAGATGTGTTTCCCCTAAGGATACCGAGAAACTTCTGGCCGAGGTACATGAGGGAGTCTGTAGAGGACACCCGGGGGCCAGAACCCTTGCTGATAAAGTGATCACACTCGGCTATTACTGGCCAAACATAAGAGAAGAAGCCCAGGCATATGTGAAGAAGTGCGACAAATGCCAGCGCTTCTCGGACCTGCCCAAGATGCCACTGGTAGAACAAAGTCTTATCATACCGACATGGCCGTTTGACATGAGGGGAGTCGACATCATTGGACCATTCCCCTTGGCAAAAGGAAGCAACAAGTTTGTAATTGTAGCGGTCGACTACTTCACCAAGTGGGTGGAGGCTAAGCCCTTGGCGAAATCACAGAGGAAAACGCCATCAACTTCATCCATGACTACATATGGTGTCGGTTCGGCGTGCCACACTCTATCGTGACCGACAACGGACTCCAGTTCTCTGACGCTTTCACCGAAGAATTAAATTGACTAGGAGTCAAGAACAGAAAGTCATCGGTCAGTCATCCTCAAGGAAATGGACAAGCTGAGGCAGCAAACAAATTAATATTAAAAGCCCTGACTAAGAGTTTAGAAGGAAGTCAAGGAAAGTGGCTGGACAACCTTCCCCTTGCCTTATGGGCAGTTCGTACAACCACTCGGGGGTCGACTGGGGAGACTCCCTTTGCGCTAACTTACGGATCAGAAGCTATGGCTCCAGCCGAGATGGCCTTACCTACCTTCAGGGTGTCCAATTATGACGAGGTGGCCAATGAATACAACCGAATTCTAGACCTAGACCTAGTTGAAGCAAAAAGGCTGATGGCTCAACTCAGAATGATCAATTATAAACAGAAGACCAAGGCCTACATGACAGCAAGGTAAAGAATAGAGTTTTTAAGGTCGGCGACTGGGTACTCAAAAAGATCGAGCCGACACATTTGAAGGCTCAACAGAATAAGCTCTCTCCGAATTGGGAAGGCCCTATATCGTCACACACGTTATCAGAGAAGGGACCTATATGCTCAAAACTCCGGAAGGAAAAGAGCTTAAACACCCATGGCATTCGGAGCACTTGAGGAAATTGTAACGACCCGAAAACCCACCTCTATTTTATTAGTAATAAATAATTATTATTTATTTATTTGCTTATTTATTTAAATTATTATTTAATTAATAATTTATGTGTGCATTTTATGTGTTATAATAAATTATGACTAGCATTTTATTTGGGTCATTTGTGCTAGTGTAGAAATGTTGAGTCTTAATTGTTAGTGGGGAGTTTGTTTGTAGAGAGTAGTAGTAAGGGAGGGGTCTAAGTGTAAGTTTGGTTTAATCATCTTCTCCCTACTCCCTCTCTTTCTCCCTCACGTCATTTCATTCCCAGCACAAACTCTCTCTCTCTCTCTTCCAAGAAAAGGTAAGTTTTCTTCTCTACCTTCTCTCTTCAATCTAACCATCTTCCTCTTGTTATTTCTCATTTCTTAAAACATGAAACTTGTTTAGATCGTCGATAGGATCGTAGAGAACAAAGAAAATTCGAATTCCGTCAAATTTCATAAAATCCGGGTAAGTTACTTTTCCCCCATTTATGCTAAAATGGTTCATCATTAACTCCATTGATGCTCTAGTTGTTATATATAGCTCCTTTGGTTGGTTTGGAACCCATTTGTAAATTATTCATATTTTGTGAAATTTGGGTGTTTGAGTCATTCATTGGTTTGGTTGTTCAAATGTTGCTAGATGAGTCTTTATAGGCTTAGAAGTTGTTTTGGTTCATTATTATTCTTGTTGGGAGCTTTGATTTTGGGTTGGATTGAATTGGGTAAAGGAAATGTGAAGAACCCAGGAAAATTTCTGTAGATCTCTCAGTCCGGCGCAGGAGGCGCGCGCACCCTTTTCTTGGAGGCGCGCGCACCCTCCAGCTCCATGTTGGTGTTTTCCCTTCTGAACTCAGGAGGCACACGCACCCCTTGGTGATGAAGCGCGCGCACCCTTCTTCCCCATTGTGGCGCATTCCTATCTGATTCAGGGAGGCGCGCGCACCCTGTCGGTGGGAGGCACGCGCACCCCTCTACCTTCTGTGAAAATCATTGTTTTCTTGTCCATTCTTTCGAAGGCCATAACTTCTTCGTCCGGACTCTGTTTTGGACGTGTAAACTATCGTTGGAAAGCTCTTTCGAGTGCTATGAAATGGTCCTATGGCCGCACGGTTCCAGATTAGAATGGTTGTCTTTTCGTTGAGGTTTAAGATCAAGGTGTAGTCTCAGCCTAGGTTCCGTAGTACTATTCTAGTTGACTTAGTTGGGCACCGTGGAACACTTTAGTAATTAAAATTGGTTTCCTTTGTGAACAATGGTGTTATGTAATTTGATCAAGTATTGTTTGGGAATGTTTGGGCATCTTATGATGTGTTCGTGATTGTTCCAATCGAATTGATTTTCGAGTAAGACTTGGTCTAGGTTTTAGGCGATGTCCTATAGTACCTGGAGGGTTTTCATTGAACACCAAAGTGTAGGGTTTAGTCTGGTCGTGATATGTTCTAATAAGTGTAACCTTTGGATTCGTTTGGGGTGTTTAGAATTGGTTCGTTATGAACGGAGGTAAAGCGTGAATGGCAATTGGGTACTTACGGTTTGATTAACCTTAAAGTGTATTCATTCTGATTTCCTACTTTGGAATTCCATTTGTGATGAGATGGTTTAGTTCATAGTCCTAGTATATCTTTATGAGTAAATGTTTAGGGTCATTTTGGTAATAGTCATTGTGCCATTTGTGAGCGGCGCCGTTTGGGTTGTGCTCTTTATGATTAACTTGTGGGTATCATATTTAGGATGTATTTGGTACGGCCTATCTTGGAATCATTATGTTTTAATGGTCAATGTTGTTGGACTCTTTTATGAGAAACTCCTGTGTTTATTGTTGTTGAACTCTTCTTGAGTAATCGTTTGCATCTTTTATGGTGATTAATTGGTATGGTTCCCTACTTTGGAATCTTTGGTTGTTTATCGAGCTAGTATTTATTACCTAGCATTTAATTGAAAGTCCAGCTGGTTATTTGTGTATCGAGTCAGGCAATGGATAATGCTATAATGGCACAGCCAAGTCCAGTAAGCATCGCCCATTGGTCCTTCTTCCTCATCCAAATTGGCCTTGGATGGGATGAGCTAGCTCCTTTTGTGAATATTCTAGCTACACGTTTTGGAGCATGACTTTGTGGCATGGCTCCCGCCCTTTGTGGCACGTTACTTGTTATTGGATCCGGTACCGGGGGTTTTCTCTTCAGCTATTATGCTACTATGAAGATGGTTTGATTGGTTGATTGATTGATGGGTCGGTTCTGATCGGGGCTCTCTTTAGCTGTTTATGCTGCTATTGTTGACTGGTTTATCGGTTGAAGCTACGCAGCGATTGTTCTATTGGTTGGTGAAACCTTGGCTCAGTATCCTTTATAACGTGTTTATTTCAGTCTTATGTGCTGCATGATGAGTTAGTCATTATTTACAACTGGTATGGGACGGTTGGCGATAGGGAGCTTTCTCATTTGTTGTTATATGATTTACTTGCTCAGTTATATAATTGATTGCATGACATTATGCCATGTAGATGCATTCAGTAACTTACTGAGATTTTATCTCACCCCGTTTCTTGTTTCAAATTGTTTTCCTTAACCCCCCCCCAGGAAAACAAGTGGTAGCATTGTGAGGTCCCGTTGTAGTGGGAATCTTCTGAGCAGGTTTGATTGCATTGGGATAGTTGCTCTTCGGAGCCTTTATGCATATTATTGGGGTTCGTAGTCGTCAGTGTTTTGTATATACGGTTGCACTTTGGGTATTTTGTTAATAGTTGTTCTTGTCTTCCGCGTTTGTTTCTAGTCTCCGAGTTATAATCTCGTTGAGGTGTTGTTTGATGGTATTGGTTTCATAGTTGAATTCACGCGCCCGGTTTGGTATTTTAATTTTGGAGATGTGTATTATGTAAATTTTATATTTATGGATTTTTGAGATTTCCGGGGTGTGACAGTTGGTATCAGAGCAATGGTTTTAGATCTTGAAGGAGAATAAGAACTCTGATATTGTATAGGTTTCAATACTTGGGTGTTATACCTTTGAGCGGTTTAGGAAACTAAGTTTTCTTAAAGGATGAGGTTAAGGTAGAAGTTGGTTGAGTTATGAGTCGTGATATTGACATCGAGTGTTTCTTCTCATGTGGTATATCAAGTATAGGATTGGTATCAATAGTGTTGTTCCATTGGGGTTAGTCGGTTTGGGAATCGAGAGTACGAGTTTTGAAGGCTTGGGCATACCTAATTCGTAAAGTGGAAATGTCTTGTGCTATATTCGTATGTTTGTTCGCATTAAGTGATTTATGTTGGGGTATATCCTCGAGTATGAAATTTCGTGATTTCTTCTGATAGAGCTAAGGTGATTTGGTTATGTCACCTATGCAGGATATGGACGAGTTAAGTAGTATGGCCTAGCTTTCAATGTGTCTCGAATTTCATGTGTGCCATCGATAGGTGGAGAATATTTCTATATTGGTATGTTTGACCTTTGTTTAGGAGCATATTAAGTATGTATATAATGTTAAGGTTCTATATTGAAAGTCAGAAAATCTTTATTATAAGGTTGTGCTGGGGATTTAGCTTACTCTGTTGGCAATATAAATTTTGAAATCTTGGGTATAATTTATACTGGGTGCGATGTGTCGTTTCGATCGACAGGGAACTTGGGTTATATGAGGAGTTGATGTAAACTACGATACTGATAGGTGAATCAGTGAACATATGTATCGGTTGGGTTAAAAGAGTTAAAGATTCAATTTGAGAATTCTTGATAGGAGTTTTTCTTTACTTTTAGTACATCTACGTGAGTGCATCGGAATTGTTTAGTATGAGGAAATACTTAATTTATTATGGGTCATAATAAGAAGTTGAGTTATGATACTTTTGGGATCATTTTAATACATGACTGGAGTTGAGTTAAAGCAATACGAGTTAGGAGTATATTGTGGGAGTTATAATCATTAATGATGGTGAGCGCGTTGAGTTTAAAGTACTAGACATATTTTAAGAAAGTAAGAAATTCTCGAGCAATATTAAGGGCATTTGGGTTTTAGTTAAACAGTTGTCACTTGGTTCTGAATCTTTTCTTAGTGGCGTTCTCGTTTGGATTAAGGATTTGTAAAGGAAGTTGAGTATAGATACTTGGGCATATTAAAGGGTGCTATGATTTTGTATTGGGACGGAGCAGTTGTTGAATATTTCGATTATTCGTGACCCTTTGTAATATCTTTAGAGTTGTAAGTTGTAATATATTACTATTTATTGAAACAAAGATTGTGAAAATTTCGGATCGTTTCAGTTGCTACTTTGATGGTAATCCTTAGAGATATAGTCACGCGGTGAACATTTGGAGGATGAGAAATCTTTAGCTTTTCACAGTTTAAGAAGTTGAGTAAGCTTGAGATGGTTTAATGTTTTGAATTTCTGGATATTCCCTTAGAAAACTAAGTATGAGGTAATGCAAGTAGTTTGAGAAATTCAAAGATTTTGACTGTATATGTTTTATCTCATGAGGAAGTGAGTGTGGTAGGGAAATCTCATTTGATCGGATAGTTGATGACGGCAAATTTTTGAGTATATCATTGAGTCATTGGGTGACAATAATCGTTTAGCCCTATTCCTTCTCTTATTTGTTCGGTTAGTAGTATGATTACTTGGGATGATGTCTAGATCGTC
>JAOWBW010001271.1:211900-277558 GCA_026119855.1 Campanula takesimana
CTTGACCCTAAATTATAGAACTTTTCCCCTGCAGACATTGTTAGCACAGAAACAGGAATTGAAGGACAAGACGGAAGGTGGGCGATTCTGGTAATAAGGGTCGGACGCGCGCGCTTTAGGCCAAGAAGGCCGGAGGCGCGCGCTTCCTACCCTTTTTACCAGAATGCCCAGAAAACAGATATAAGAACACCAAAAGCAGAAAATGCAAGTTTAACCCTCTATGTCCCCAGCGGAGTCGCCACTGTAGATACCCCGGGGGACCACGGCTTGGCTAGAGCGCGTGAATTACCTAGGATGTATACTTGATTTTAAGAGTCGCCACCCACGTTTTAGAGGAACGCGAGAAAATCTAAGAAAATAGCCTTTTTGTACGAAAACCAGAGATTCGGGAGAGAAGGGTTCGGGGGTTAGGTGACGGAGTGGGAAGTACTTAAACACCCACTCCGCCCCGCTTACGCGGGTCTTGCTACTTTTGGTGTTCTAATGTTAAATGTCCTTCAATTTAATAATAAGAGAAATGTGCTAACAATTATAATGAAAAGAAAGGGGAAATTTATAGAGGAAAAATAAAGGAGAATTGTTTATTTATTGATTTACGCTAAAGATTACATGTCGAATTATCGCTAGGTAATTACATTAAGAAATGAGAATGTAAATTAAAGTGGAATTAAAATGTTGGGATGTAACCTTGACCAAACTTCAATAGTGAAGTGGCCTTTTGGTTGTATCCCTTTTATGGAGATTGCATACATTGACTAGACATGAATAAAATAAGAAGAAGAAAAAGGGAAGTTGTACCTTAAGAAGAAGGACTTTAAACCTTGGCTTGAAGATGGTGTTATTGTAGGGAAATTGTTGTAGAACAATTTGTGTAGAGTCTTGTCACGAAGAACTCTTGTAGGGAGAATTTGTGTAGAGAATTGTGTATAGTGTGTGTATAGAGAAAATTCAAGTCTAAGAATGAGGTCAAGGTCCAAAAATGAGGTCCCTTTCTAAGGTAGAAGAAGATGGCTTTTATAGGTAAAAATAGGAGGGAAATTGGTCAATCCATGTGAGATGGAATTGACCAATCACAAATAAGATAAATAAAATAATAAGTAAATAATAAAGAGAAAATCAAATAATAATAAAAAATAATATTTTGTTTTTATGAAGAATGGCTAGAATAAAGGATTTGGGAGTTATGAAATAAGGGAGAATGAATGTGGATGTAAAAAGGAGGTGTTTGTGATCAAGAAGAGATTTTCTAAATAAGAAAAGGGAAGGAAAAATGGTGCTATCCGTTAATGCCAAAGCGGGAAGCGCGCGGGTCCGGCCTAATGGACCAAACGCGCGCGCGACCCATTGACGGTGCCAGAAGCGCCCGCGGGTGGAAAGACAGAATGACTCTAAAAGTTAACTCTGTTATGCAGTTTAGTCCAAAACTAACGGAATCAGTTAGGAACTTAACAGAAGTAACAGAAATTAACAAAAACAAGTTAAATAAAATTACTATGTATGCAATCGGGGTGAGAGGTCCAAAGCGGGGTGTCTACACATACATGGAAGCATTTCCCGAACAACTAATTGCCCAAATGGACCCGATGAAGTACATCTTAGAGAAATCACATGTCTCCTCCAGAATAGCTAAGTGGTAATTTATGCTCGCGGGGTCTGATATCACTTACATCACACAGAAATCCGTGAGAGGAAGAGTTTTCGCTGATCATTTAGCCGAATTTCCATGTGATGAAGCGAAGGGGGAAGACCCGTGATTCCCTAATGAGGATATTATGGCAATAGCAGAAAATAAGTGGCAGTTATTTTTCGATGGCGCAGCCAATAAATGGGGATATGGTACTGCCATGTTACTGGTAGATCCCTCAGATCTCTACACTCCACTCGCAATCCGCCTTGACTTCGAGGCCACTAACAACATTGCCGAGTACGAAGCTTGCATAGCGGGGCTTGAAGCAGCCTTAGAAAGAAACGTGACCGAACTAGAGGTATACGGAGATTCACAACTCATAATCTATCAGTCACTTAAAAAGTGGAGGATACAAGATCCTACATTGCAGAAATACAACGACCATCTCCAAGACTTGGTCAAACAGTTCAAAGAAGTCACCTTCTGCTATCTTCCTAGAGATAAGAACTGCTTAGCAGACTCGCCAGCCATGCTAGAATCACTTATGGAGATTCCCGAATGGACTGAGGTCAAAACATTCAAAGTCGCGAGATGAATGACTCCCGCTTATCACTCGATCATAGACATGCATGACTCCAAGGAGGCGTGTGACTCCGTTTCCGTCAATACCTTGGATAATAAACTGTGGTACTACGACATATGGCGTTTCCTCCTAGACGGAACATTCCCATCAGACACATCACCAAAAGCAAAGATAGCTTTCAAACGATTCGCTGCCCAATTCGTAATTATAGGTGATCGCCTCTACAAGAAACATCACAAGCAGTGTCTACTCTGTGCTGATGAGCACGAAGCTGTAGAAGTCATGGACCAAGTCCATCAAGGAGTCTGTGGAACCCACATGAATGGCAACATGCTAGCAAAGAAAGTTATCCGACTAGGGTACTATTGGGCCATAATGGAAGCCGACTGCGTTAACATGGTTAAGAAATGCCACAAGTGTCAGATACACGCCAACTTACAACATGCACCACCGTCCGTGTTATACCCCATGACATCTCCCTGGCCATTTTCTACATGGGGAATAGACGTCATTGGTAAAGTCTCACCGATAGGTCACAATGGGCACTCGTTAATTTTGGTCGCTGTAGATTACTTCACCAAGTGGATCGAAGCTCAATCCTACAAAGTCTTAAATGCCAAGAAGGTGGATGAGTTCATTAAGACCAATATCATATGCCGATATGGGGTACCTCATGTGATGATATCCGACAATGGCACACACTTTGAGAAAGAATGTGACCAACTACTCACAGAGTATAAGATAGAAAGGCATCAGTCGTCACCATACCGACCACAGACCAATGGAGCAGTCGAAGCTGCTAACAAAACCATAGTTACCATCATCATAAAAATGGCTAAAACTAGCCCGAGAAGCTACCTTTTTCACTCTGGGGCTACCGTACCTCAATCCGTACAGCCACTGGTGAAACTCCATACGCCCTAGCCTATGGGTTGGAAGCAGTGTTACCCATCGAATTAGAGGTACCGTCGCTAAGGGTTCTCCTAGAAAACCAAGTAAATGAAGTCACATGGTTGAGCAGCTGTTATGAACAACTAGCCCTGCTAGATGAACGACGACTTCGAGCCGCCGAGCATATCCAAGCATATCAACGGAGAATGGCCCGAGCATTCAATAAGAAAGTCAAATCCAGAAACATCAAAGAAGGGGACCTTGTCCTACGCGAACATCGTCCTGGACCGTTCAACCCCATGGGAAAATGGGGACCAAGGTGGATAGATCCTTACATAGTCAAGAAGATCTTCTCTTGAGGAGCAGTACAACTCGCAGACCTATATGGAGACCAACTGCCGAAGCCTGTCAACTTGGACAAGATGAAGAAGTACTACTCATAGCTCCATCCCCTATATCAAAAAAAAAAGGCCTCGCTAGGTTGAAAACCCACAAGGGCGGCCTAAGCAAAAGTTAGAGCAGAGAGCACGAGAAAAGAAGCCCGCTAGATTGAAAACCTGAAAGGGCGGTCTAGGCAAAAATTAGGGTGTGCATAAAATATATATATACATATATATATATATATATATATATATATAGGGGAAAGTATCGTACGAGACATCCATGTCTCGTACGAGACATGTCATACAGACGCATTTTCTCTTTCTTAAATAAGAACTACGATGACCTGAGCTCCTTATTTGATTAATGTAAAAGGAGAACGTAGGCAGCCTTTTGGTCCGGTCTATTCAATAAATAAAATCAAAATCTTGTTCTTTTATTAGTTGAATGCATTTCAAGAAAACAATACGAAAATTTCCAACATGAGCTACCAACATGCAAAAGAAAATAAATAAAATACTAAAATTCTAAACATTGGTCTATCTATTGCAATCTCTCGATACTCCTAAAGACCTATTTCTTCCTTGACTTAGTACAAGCTTGACCACGGTCCATCTTGTCATTCCTCTTCCTCTTGTGCAAAGGTATCTCGAAACCGGGAGGAACATCAAGTCTGCTGAATATTGAAGGAGTCAATCTTGCGAACACATGAGGCCTGTCAAGAGCTTGAAACTTACCGGGGAGCCCACTTGCTCTTTTCTCATAAAAGTCACTATCTAGAAAATCTTGGGTAGCATCCACGCTGACATTGGAAGGATCCTCCTTAGCTTCCTTCTTCCTCAAATTCAAGCTAGGCTCGAATTGGTCCCCCAACAGATGACGACGAATCTCGTCGATACCCTCGACACTGGGACGGAGTTCTTTGAGGAACCAATCCAAATATTTATCCGATAGGTAAATGCTCCATCCATCATGATGGAGATTGGTCCAACGGTCCATAGTGGTGCCTTGCCCCCAAGCACGATCCAGGCTCGTAGAAAACTCCGAATCCATCAAAGAAGTGTCCTGAGCATGTCCCCCTAGCACAAAAGTATCATGCTGCTGACCGAATTGTGGCATCACCCTTCGAGCAAAGTAAAAAGAGGAATCTCTCAAACCCGGAAGGACGACCCTGTCGTATCCAAGGGTATTAGCCACAAACCTCTTCACCTTCCAAAAGGGTGGACACCAAACAAAATCATCGGTCTCTGCTCTTGTGAAAAGATGGGCCCACTCCTCAATGCTAAGATCCTTCACCAATAATCTCCGCCTATGGAAAGTGTAAGGAGAATACTAGATTGAGGAGCTTAACAATTTAAAATGTTCTCTAAGACAAATAGTCAACAACACTGTACTTCCCCAGGTCATAGATCCAGTTTGGTGCAACTCATCAAGACCATGAAGATCTACCCCAAGATAAGAGGAACGACGTTGAAGGCCCATCCTCTAGCTTGGAAAACGATATCCACGAGCTCCGTGTCCTCCATGCCACACTTGCTCATGATAAATATGCTTCGGAATAAGCATAAGGCCAAGAGACAACATTGGGAATCCACACCATGAGTACGTGTCTCGCGATGCCTAAATATCCTAGGCAAAGCCTGGAGATCAACATGGCGGTTGTGGATATAACCCTTCGCCTCGGGAAGGCCTATACTCAATAAGTCCCTAAGAGACTCCGCCGGTGCCTTGTCATACTTGGGAACCGCAATCACTCCGGTCAATGGCATATCTAAGATACTCGCCATCTCCTCTACAGTAGCGACCATCACATTAAGTGAAAAGTCGAAAAGATGGGTCGAAGGATCCCAAAAACGCACAACTCCCCTCAAAAGGTCCCAATCTGGCTTTAGATTCTTCAAGGTGAAAAGAATCTTAAATCCAAACATCTCTACAAATCTCCCTTAACGAGACTTTTCAAACGAACGAAAGAGCGCCGCTAAGTCATCCTTGTAGTGTTCCACCCACTCCAAGTCTAGAGAGAATTCATCAACAACCATTGATGAAGGGACGGACTTGCTTGGGGCCATTGGGAGCAAGAAGTTGAGAATTTTACTCCAAAAGAAAAGTTCCCATAACTGATTTAAGGTTGCATGGCATTCTAGGATGGATTAGAGGTCTTTATATACAAGTTTGGATACTGAATCCTCGAGGAAAAAGAGAAACAGCTGCAGATTCACAGGATGGCTCGTATGAGACATCGATGTCTCGTATGAGACATCTCCTCAGTTCAGACACCAATGATTCTGCTCAAAATTCAGGCTATCTAATGAGTCAAAACATGTCTCAACCACCTCAGAAACCAACCCAAATAGTTCATCATCATATACAAATGACCCAACGCGAACATATCTCATAAAAGAACCCTCGGTTGACCAACCAGACGTGAATCAATCCATTATACAGTCAGAAATACAACTAAAATTGAAAAACTATGTGTGTTAGGGTTAGGTTTTAATTGTTGCACAGGTACAAAACCAAAAGAAAAGAAAAATTGTCTTCGCCTACGCCGAGGCAATAAATACATCAACAGAAGAAAGAAGGGAATGGGGGATCCTATCTAGTCTTGCATCAAGAGGAAGAAAACGCCGCCACTGCCGCGTCATCACTCATCAGTCCGAGGTCTCTTCCCGCAAGCAACCGACTCCGCTGTCTGGCAATCCAATCGGCCTAAGAGCCCCACTATGTCGCTCTTCACCCACTTGGCATAGGCCATGAACTGGGCAAGCCGTCCCGCAACCTCTCTGTACTCATTGATGGGCACCTGTTGAGAAAGAAACAATGAAATATCAAAACCCTCAGTCAAATGATAAGCAGAGATATGAAGTGGTAGAGTGATGAAAAATGATAAAACAAAAGTCATGAGTTATACCATGGTCGCATCAGCGAGAGGTACGAGTCCCTCTGGCATATCGTACTCGGCGGGAAGATCCTCGATGCTATCCACCCCCTTAGCCATGCTATAGGTGAACGAAGCCGGTCTGAGCTGCGGATGAAAAGGGACATGAACAACCCCCTGGGCATGGGCCTGGTCACCCTCCAAAATAAACCGAGGCATAAGATGGGTCAAAAAATCCTGATTATCTGCCTCAAGATGCATGAGGTCGAAGGCGACCTGACCAATAATAAGGTCCTCTCTCTCCTCATCCCCGATGGCGAAAGAATTAAGCATGCGAGCCAGAGGATCCAATGGGACAATGAGATCCAGCCTGCCACCATCCTGCTGGAGAGAAACCCTCTCTCCTAAGTAAAAGAATCCCCCAGCGAGGCCGATCATCAGCAATCTCAGGGCCGCATACCCATAAGCCTGCTCAATCCCTAAACTCCTCCAAGGGAAGAAAACAGTAGCAACCTCTGGGATGACTACCCACTCATCGAGATACCGCCACATCTGCTCCACCGGCAAGTCTGCCCCCTCAGCATGCTTATCATGGGTATCCCTGTTACCCCCACGCCACCTCAATGTGTCCGAAAACTTGATGGTGTCATCCCGGAAGTCAAATCTGTAGAGACCAAACATGGCGTAACCCCAAGCCTACAAGTGGGAGAAACATAGAAAATGTCAACATACGATGGCTAAATGAACATGCTACCAAGACAGAAAGTAAACTGGGGCTGAAATGAAAAGGGGAATACATCAGAAAAATGAGTATTATACCTCCCAAGCATGGCTGTAGCCACCTAAGCCAGCGTTCGCCCGATCCCACGAACTCTCATCCATGGCCACATAACAGTGGGCCAAGCCATCTAGACCCCAACTGGCATCCATGACATGCTGCATGTCACTCAAACAGCTCAGCAGAGTAAATAAGGCAGTCGACATATGGTTGGCAAACAGCGTCTCAAAAATGCCCACCACAGAAAGCCGCGGACAGCTAAGATGCGGATGTTGACAAATCGCATCTGACCCACATTGGCAGTGACATAAGCATCCACCCTATCCCTCAAGGCCTTGAGAGGGACACCCTTGCCCGAGGTGCGCACGGTAAAGCCCAGAAGGCACCTCATATCATCACTACTAGGAGAGAAGTCTGTATCAACCTCAATCGGATCACCGGCAATAGAGAGCCTGGTAATGGTGTGAAAGTCAATGGGAGTCAAGGTAACCTCGCCCCACCTCATGTCTTCCTTCAACTCACCGTTGAGAGTTGCCCATCTCTCAGCAACCGCTCGCACATTGCCCCTACAGTTGTTGATAACTCTGACAGCAGAATTGCCTAGAACGATAGTCAAAATCATGTACTACTATACTACATTGATTATAAATATCAACAAGGTTGAAATCCCATAAAAAATCAGCCATGCATGGTAAACCCTAACAGCAGCAATTCTAGGCAAAAATCTGACGAAAATCGAGAAAATTGACTTCGAAAGCACATAATTGAGACATGTGTAGACGCCCCGCTTTGGACCTCTCACCCTGATTCCATACATAGTTTTTATTTAACTTGTTTTTGTTAATTTTTGTTACTTCCGTTAAGTTCCTAACTGATTCCGTTAGTTTTGGACTAAACTGCATAACAGAGTTAACTTTTAGAGTCATTCTGTTATTTTCATCCGCGGGCGCCTCCGACACTGTCAACGGGCCGCGCGCGCTTCTCGCCCCAAAGGCCGGACCCGCGCGCTTCCCACTTTGGCAGTAGCGGATTGCACCTTATTTCCTTCCTTTTCTTATTTACAAACATCTTCTTTAGTCAAAAACATCTTTCTTGATCATAAACATTTACTAGCTTTTATTTATAACCTCTCAATCCCATATTCTAAGCCTTTTCTTTAAAACAAAATATTTCTTTTTTATTTTATTTGATTTTCTTTTATTTCTTTCATTTATTATTTTATTTATCTTATTTTTGATTGGTCAATTCCATTTCACATGGATGATCATCTTTCCCTCCAACCTTTCCCTCTTCTTTTTACCTATAAAAACCACTTCTTCTACCTTAGAAAGGGACCTTGGACCTCAATATTTTCTCTCTAGCCAAAACTCTAGACTTTTAGGACTCTCTTTTTGGACACAACTTTTATCATCTACAACTACACTATACATAAATTCTCCCAACAAGAGTTCTTAGTAACAAGACTCTACACAAATTGTTCTACAAAAATTTCTCTACAACAACACCATTTTCAAGTCCAAGTTTGAAGTCCTCTTTCTTAAGGTACTTTATTCTTCTTCTCTTATTTTACATGTCTTAGTAATGTATGCAATCCCCATCAATTGGACATGACAAAATGACCACTTTACTACATTAAAGTTGGTTAAGGTTATCTCCCTACATTTAATCTCTACTTTAATTTACCATTCTTTTCTTAACATAGTTGTTAGAATAGTTTGACATGTAATCTTTACCATTAAATAAATAAAACAACTCTCTTTTATTTTCCTTTGTATATTTCCCCTTTCTTTTCATTGTAATTGTTAGCACTCGTATATTAATAAATCGAAGGACTTTCTCATGCATTAGAACACCAAAAGTAGCAAGACCCGCGTAAGCATGGCGGAGTGGGAGTTTAAGTACTTCTTACTCCGTCACCTAACCCCCGAACCCATATTTTCCCGAATCTCTGGTTTTGTATATAAAATTGGCTTTTTTTTAGGTTTTTCTTATGTTCCTCTAAAACATAGGTGGCGACTCTTAAAATCAATTAGACATCCTAGGATAATTCACCGCTCTAGCCAAGTGGGGTTTTCCCGGGGTATCTACAGTGGCGACTCCGCTGGGGATATAGAGGGTTAAACTTGCGTTTTCATTTTTGGGTGTTTTTATTTCTATTTTCTGGCCATTCTGGTAAAAAGGGTGGGAAGTGCGCGCCTCTGGCCTTCTTGGCCTAAAGCGCGCGCGTCCGACCCCAACAAGCAAGGGATTGAGCTAGCGCGAAAGCCCTCTCACTTTGAGAAGGGGCGAACTTAAAATCAAAAAGATAGAAATAAGGGGGCGCGGTGAAGCCTGTCATGGTGGGTGGACCAAAGTTGCGGGTGGAAAAGCTGATGCCTTCGTTGAGTTAGCCAATGCAAAAGGGAGAATTGATCTATGGTCGATTTCCTAATAAATAGGAATTTCTCTTCAAGGGTCTAATCAAGATAGTTCGCAGAATCTATCAACCTCAAGGGCAGCAGCTTAAGCCGGTGATACCTTAACTGGGCGATGCCTCACACCAACTTCAAAAATTCAACAATTTCATAGAAGATCGCTAGCTTGCTTGCATTCTAGAGAGGCTAGCATCCGCACCGGTACGGTGGAGGTTGGTTGAAGATGATGTTACGCGGCGTTCAGCCCATGGATTCAGCAGCAGTTTGAAAGGTTAACCTCTTCGGGAATCTCAGGATCTCTGACCAGAATCGCCCGCCTTCTGTCTTGTCCTTCAATTCCATGTTTCTGTGCTAACAATATCTTCAGGGGAAAGAATTTTTTATTTAGGGTCAAGGCAGTCCCTTGAACTCACTGATTTGCAGGTACTGCCCAGAAGCAGGCGCCTCCACCTCTCTCAGTCTAACGCGCGCGCCTCCCGAGTAGGCACTAAAATGCGCGCGCTTCTGGTCCATTTTCCAGAACAGAAACAGTGAACATAATGGACAGTTTTGACAGTGTGTGGGCACCGGGCCCCCACATAGACTTATTTTACTTTCTGTTTATTTTTATCGGTCACACGGGTGATTCGAAAGTTGTAAATTATGTGCTTATTTGCTTTTATTTCTTTTTTCTTTTGAAAAAAAAATATATTTTGTCACTTGTTAGACCTCACACTACGCGCACAATTCTTATCAGCTGCTCACAATCGAGCCGCACAAGTCCAACCCCAAACCCGTCGAGGCCCGTCCTAGAAAGTTTCAAGCTCCACCCGACCTTGACTCTTTCGAAGCGGTCAACCTCAGCCCGTGGCGTAGTTCAAGACTACATGCTGGGGGTGACCTTTAAGCCTCTCTTTAGCCGAGCACAAGCCACACAATTCTAGTCTAGGGTCTAACACTCCGTGACTAAGTAGGTTTTTGTGTGCCGAGATTTCCCTAAAATAATGTCTTCAAATCATACATGCCAATTTGTTGCAATGGACGAAATAAAACTCCATCCTCGAAGTGGTTATTTTGGACGCAAATAAAAAATCCGTCCCCGCATGTATGTTTTACTACATTAATTTAGTTTAATCCCGACACATATAGGATTCACAAGCGTGGTGGAATCCGATGAGTATATGGGACCACGAGATGGTCTATATACTAGTGTGACGATTCCACTATTTTTCTAGAAACCCCAAAAAGGACCACGTCCTTCCGACTTTGAAAATAATAAAAAAAGAGTCATTTTTCTTTATGTGGTTTGAGTCTTTTCTCTTGTTCGTGGGTTAAATCATTTGATTCAAAAGGTATTTGTGGGGCCAACCTAAGATCAACCGTGTTCTCTCCATAGGTCCAATGGCTTCAAGCGGCAACAACAACAAGGGTGAGAATACTTCCGTGTCTAACGAAAGGCTCTTCAACATAATAAGAGCCATGGGGGAACAAATGGATAGACTTGTCGAGGATGCCCGCCGCAAGGATGATTTGTGGCAAGACCGTCTTGATCTCGAGAGGAGAATTCATGAGGAAGAAGTGTCCGAACTTAAGGTTCGTTTGCAAGAGTTCACCAACAACAAGGCAAAGGTCAATGTTAAGGCATGTTCAAGTGGCTCGCCTCTCAAGAGTCACAAAGGCTCTACCAACGACCGTGTGTACACTCCCCTCCAAGGCATGACTATCACCAAGTCCTATGAAGATCTCAAAGCAAAGGGACAAATTTCTCCTCTCCAAGGGTACAAGCAACCACAACCATTGCGTCGCAACCATGCCCACCACAAGTGGTGTGACTATCACCTATGCAGCGGTCACCTCACCGAGGATTGCTTCTCCATCCGCAACATCGTCCAAGACTTGATTGACAATGGTGAGTTTACCGTGGTTGAAGAACAACAGTTAGAGAGTGAGAACATGCAAGAACTCATCCAGGAAGAGGCTTAGATTTGAAATGGGACTTCAACAAGAGATCATGCCGCAAGGAAGGCTACAACGACAATGGGGACTACAACAACAATCTCCGTTTCTCTTTCTCTACCTAGTAGTAGGAATAAAAAAAAAAAAAAAGAGTCAAAAGTCCTCTTAAGTGTGCATTAATGTTTTCTCTCCTCCTAAGTTAAATGTTCGAGTCCATTGAGTCATCAAATAAAGGTCGTTCTTGTCCTCATACACTCTTCCAAGTTGTTCAATCTAATTCTTGGCAAAATGATGAAAAGATGTCTAAACAAGTTTTGGAATAAAGGCCATCGCTTGAATGCCTAGGGGCTAAACATCGGCGCCAACATCAACAACGAAGACATCAAGACATCAACGATGAAGTCAAGACAAAGAAAGGTGGAGCAACAATCATCAAGCAAAGTTTTCAAGGGGGATAAAAAAAAAAAAAAAAAAAAAAAAAGGCTCGCTAGGTTGAAACCCTCAAATCAACCTAGGCAAAAGTTAGAGCACACAAAAAAAAATAAAAAAAATCCCCCTCAATCAAAGAAGTACAAGATCAACATCATTCCACCGATGAAGGACGAAGCAACAACCATCTCGACAAATGGAGCATCCACAAGAACTACGGTGACCTGAGCCTCTACACTAGAGGAACGTAGGAAACCTTCGGGTCCGGTCTCATGCAAGAAAGAAGGTATGTTTAGCCCTAGCGCGTTATGGTGATTGGCCTTCATCTCGAACTTGTCAAGACGTCTTTGTACGATTCATTTTCCAATGAATTAATCACCAAAAGATTGAACAACTTTCTTAGATTTGGAATCGCTTTCCGTTCCTTGTCGAGTCTAGGGCTTCCATTCTTTCTGCATACTCCCAATTTCTTGCAATCAAATTGGGGATTTCCTTCTCTTCTCTCTTAATGACTTACTTGCCTTCGTGAGTCATTCAACAAATATATACAAAGTCAACACTAGGGCTACTTCCCTAGCCAAGTCAATGTCACTCATCATTAGTGACAAAAGGTCCTCACCGCAAAATCACATGTCTCTCATCCTCATCTAGAGTCAATGCACACTTCCTCATCAATTGAGTCAAAAAAAAAAAATGAAGACGCAAAAGAGATGCCCGCTAGATTGAAAACCCGAAAGGGCGGTCTAGGAAAAAAACAAGGTGTGTCATAAAAAAATGAGAGAGTGAGAGAGAGAAGGGAAAGAGAAATGGAGATCTCCGGCCTCTAAAGAAGACAACTGCACGAGTTCTACATCAAATCAGCAACTCAATTCCCCACCGAGTCAACTTTGGGATTGTAAAAGGCTCGACAAGATATGGCACCATCAAAGGTCATTTTGGGTTATTGAAAGATTGTTCTTGCAATGTGCATCTTTGGGCTCATCTGAAAGAAAGCCCGTGGTAACCAAGATCCGTCCGAGAATGAGGCTATCATTGAAAAGGTACGAGGTTGCACAAAATAATCCCCATCTAGTCAGTTGGTTTGGGCAGCGAGCAACAACATGTAATTCAAGCTTCTACAAGCATGTCCCTCTAAAGTATGCCGAAAGACTCCTGAGAATGGAGTAGCTCTTGCCATGTCCCCTTGTGTTTGTTCCCCCACACGAGGAAGAGTCTCTTGTTTTGCTCAACAAGTGATGACGCCCTAGGGGCTATGTGACTCGAGAAAGAAAACTTCTCTTGATTCATTTGACAGTTAATGAGCCCTAGGGGCTACCATCAAGAAAGATGTGTGAGGCTATCCTTAAAGTCTCTCAAAAGGAATGTCGAGAAGCACCTTCTTGTCATGTATGCTCATACTTGTCCCCCGATCAGGGATAGGCCCTTCTCGTTCCACTCCTAATCAATGGTGTCACTCTAGGGGGTACGATCAAGTTTTAAAGGCTCCCTCGGCAAGAAGAAATTCGCTTCAGTGTCCCCGGTGGTGTCATGTGCAACATTGGAAGCTTCCTCAATTCGGCACCGAAGGTCTCAAGGGGCTTCGCAATCTACAATCCTTTGGGCTATGGCATTACAACAATCCAAGCAAAGGGCAATATTGGGTCTTCGCAATTAACAAGCTTTTGGGCAGTGGTACCCGAGCAATGCAATTTGGGAGTAGTCTTATGGCTCCATGAAAGGGATCAAACTTCAATGGTCCCTCAACACTTCAATTCAAAAGGCCTCTTGGTTTTAAATGAAGGCTCCGATGATATGAATGAATTTGATGATTCTTGTTAGAACTCACAGCGAGATTATGAAGGAAGTCTTAGAGAAAATGAAAAATATTCAATATGCTAGACTCACCCGGCTGAGTTATAGCGGGCAATGCCAATATGTTAACTCTATAAGCAGAGTTACGGCCAATCCCAATGTTTCTGCAATACAGCACCCCCTTCTCCAAGATCAAAAGCACAGGCTGCATCCGAAGATCCGCTGTCGGTTCAACTCAAGAAGACTCAATCAAACATACCGTTCGAGACTTTATCAAACCAAGACCTTATCATCTGCAACAACATCACCATCTCCCACGAGACATTTCCCGAAGATTCTACTGCATTTTCAACATGGACCCTCCGCCACTTGGGTACCAACCACAAAAAAAAGGGGCCATTCATCTCCAAACAAGAGGAAGATCATTTTCATGAGTTCTACCCAATGGTGCATCTGCTCTCAATACAATGCCAAGATAAGTTGGGGCTTCACACCAAAAGGTCTTCACATCCCGCCATCTA
Organism: Campanula takesimana; assembly: GCA_026119855.1. Classification (NCBI taxonomy): domain Eukaryota; kingdom Viridiplantae; phylum Streptophyta; class Magnoliopsida; order Asterales; family Campanulaceae; genus Campanula; species Campanula takesimana. The sequence goes on from JAOWBW010001271.1 coordinate 226,129, forward strand.
TAAGCTGGCAAACAACAAGCCCACGACACTTGGGGCTTAGTAATCTCTCGAATCTTGGTATCAATGATCTTCTCTTGGAGCTTGCTCACGTCAATAGCAAAAGGCGATTTATTTGAAAAGGTCAAGAGTCGATTCATCTTGGGGCTATGCAAGTCTCTCATAGTTTGGCATCAAAGGCATTCTAGGGGCTTTATAATCAGCAACCCCTTATCTCGGCATCGAATGTCTTTTGGAGCCCCATAACTGACACATCTCTTGGGGCTAGAAATCACTTTTCGTTGGACACAAACGGCAACGATGACAGAATTCAAGCAAGGCAATCCGGACTTCGATTGAACATGACTTGATCTTGGGTTGGCTTTACAAACACACAATGGTTAAAATGGTTCACCCACGAACTAAAAAAAAAAAAAAAACTTTTTCTCACGTGTGTGCATATTCTTTTCTTTCTAATTAGAAAAAAAACGATTTTATTTTCTTTTTTCTTTTCTTGCGCAAAATTATGTATTTCCTTTTTGCTTTGCTCCTAGCATTCTCCCCCAGCACTCTCCATCATCCTTGAACTACGCTAGTCTGATTCTCTTAAAGGGATACGTAGGCAGCCTTTTGGCACGACCAACCCATCACCCAGAATACCATCTCACCGACACTCCATCAAAGGCAAAAACAATTCATCATCACCAACATCATCATTCTCCATCCAAAGCATGGACGTTCTTCATCAAAAGCATCAAGGCATCCACCACTATAAAACTAATCCATCCAACGGCAATGGTAAGTGAAGGTATGAATACATCCGAGGCTTTCCTCAAATCACACCGCACGCAAAATCACTTTCTCCATTCTTACAAAAATTATCTCTCATGCAAAACTGCCTTCAAATCACATCACACCACAAGCACAATTTCTCTCATAACTGCCATTTCACATCTCATACATGTCACAAGCACATATACCTGCAAAGTACACACTTAACAGGTACCACCACAAGGCACTTCATCCCCAGCAAAAAGTGATCCGCCGTCAACTACGCCTGCATCCCACATAGTCAAACAATTACTGTTCAATGAGAACAACTCGGTCCATGGTGGGCCGTAAAATCACCACCTTTCCATCAAGCAACACACCAATATCACATATAGGCAGACGGAGCCTCGGTTTCCGCCATCCGCAAACGGATCCTGCATCAGTAAACGGATCCCGCATCAGCAAACGGATCCCGTATCAGCAAAGGGATCCCGCATCAGCAAAGGGATCCCGCTTCAGCAAAGGGATCCCGCTTCAGCAAAACGGATCCTGCATCTGCAAACGGATCCCGCCATCAGCAAATGGATCCCGCTTCAGCAAACGGATCCCGCATCAGCAAACGGATCCCGCATCAGCAAACGGATCCCGCTTCAGCAAACGGATCCCGCATCAGCAAACGGATCCCGCTTCAGCAAAACGGATCCCGCCATATCCTTTCTATATCAATAAAGACGCTCACACAGGGAGCGCACCCCTATCCTTCGCAAATTTCAAATTCATGTTTTATCGAGTCTTTGTTTTCTCTTGTCGATCTCCTCGGCGGTTGTCTTTCTTTTGTCGACGCGTTTTGTTTGCAATCCACGTCGCCGAGGGGCTCTGTAGACACCCCGCTTTGGACCTCTCACCCCGATTGCATACATAGTATTTTTATTTAACTTGTTTTTGGTAATTTCTGTTACTTCCGTTAAGTTCCTAACTGATTCCGTTAGTTTTGGACTAAACTGCATACCAGGGTTAACTTTTAGAGTCATTATGTCATTCTGTTATTTTCACCCGCAGGTGCCTCCGACACTGTCAACAGGCCGCGCGCGCTTCTCGCCCCAAGGCCGGACCCGCGCGCTTCCCACTTTGGCAGTAGCGGATTGCACCTTATTTCCCTCCCTTTTCTTATTTACAAACATCTTCTTTAGTCAAAAACATCTTTCTTGATCATAAACATTTACTAGCTTTTATTTGTAACCTCCCAATCCCACATTCTAAGCCTTTTCTTTAAAACAAAATATTTCCTTTTATTTTATTTGATTTTCTTTATATTCTTTCATTTATTATTTTATTTATCTTATTTTTGATTGGTCAATTCCATTTCACATGGATGATCATCTTTCCCGCCAACCTTTCCCTCTCCTTTTTACCTATAAAAACCACCTTCTTCTACCTTAGAAAGGGACCTTGGACCTCAACATTTTCTCTCTAGCCAAAACTCTAGACTTTTAGGACTCTCTTTTTGGACACAACTTTTATCATCTACAACTACACTATACATAAATTCTCCCAACAAGAGTTCTTAGTAACAAGACTCTACACAAATTGTTCCACAACAATTTCTCTACAACAACACCATTTTCAAGTCCAAGTTTGAAGTCCTCTTTCTTAAGGTACTTTATTCTTCTTCCTTATTTTACATGTCTTAGTAATGTATGCAATCCCCATCAATTGGGACATGACCAAATGACCACTTTACTACATTAAAGTTGGTTAAGGTTATCTCCCTACATTTTAATCTCTACTTTAATTTACCATTCTTTTCTTAACATAGTTGTTAGAATAGTTTTACATGTAATCTTTACCATTAAATAAATAAAACAACTCTCTTTTATTTTCCTTTGTATATTTCCCCTTTCTTTTCATTGTAATTGTTAGCACTCGTATATTAATAAATCGAAGGACTTTCTCATGCATTAGAACACCAAAAGTAGCAAGACCCGCGTAAAGCACACACCTGACAGGTAAAGGAGTGAGTCCCCCAGCATCCAATACCTTAAAATAGCAATTGCGGCTCCGAACAACATACAGCAAATGCGGCTCCAAACAGCATCCAGCAAATGCGGTTCCGAACAGCAAACAGTAAATGCTGCTTCGAACAGCAAACAACAAATGCGGCTCCGAACAGAAAACAACAAATGCGGCTCCGAATAGTATACAGCAAATGCGGCTCCGAAAGAAAAACAACAAATGCGGCTCCGAACAGCAATTTGGTCCATGGTGAACCGCTGAAATCACCGCCATCTTCAGCAACAGATTGTCACACTGCAAGTCTACCATGATAGACAGGTGCCGTGTGATTCCTCCGGGAATTAGTAGTGACCATTCGCAAGCCTAAGTGGTACACCCAACGCACAACAGGATGAGTTCGCCAAACAGATTCAGCCAGTCCGCTCAACGGACTATAAACCAGCATAACAGATTCGCCAAACGGATTCAGCCAGTTCGTTCAACGGACTATAAACCGGCATAACTGTCGCGACCCCAACCCCGCGGGCCCGGAGTACGCGAGCTGGACGTCGACTTAAACAATAAACTCTAAAATAATGAAGATAAAAATTTCCTTTTCTACCAAAAGACGATAACACAAAGTTTAGAAATCCAACTTGAACAACAAAATATAAACTAGTGCAAGCTCCATAAGCTTACACCCAAAATAATAAAATATACAAATTCTAATGACGTCAAGTTTGGTACAACTATTCCTAAAAAGGTTACACATTTATGTAATGTAAACCCACCAATAATAACTTGCCCCAAAAGCTCAACCCACGCGACGTCCTCCTCGTGATCAGCGAATCTAATCCTTTCCTCCTTGGGGGGGGGGGGGGTTAAGGAAAAACAAAGATAAAAGAAAAGGGGGTGAGATAAATCTCAATAAGTTACTAATACAACTACGTGACATGCTATGATGCAATAAACAATAAACAATAAAAAATATCACTTAGCACATAGCATTTATCAATTAACAGATAGCAGCGGAAATAAACAAGTAACAAAGGATATTAGCCAAGGTTTCCCAACTGATATAACCAAATAAAGGTCGCTGCGCAGCTTCAATAATCAACAATCAACATCTTCATAGTAGCATGAAAGCTTGAAGAGAAAACCCCCGGTACGGGAACCAATAACAAAGTAACGTGCCACAAAGGGCGGGAGCCATGCCACAAAGTCATGATCCAAAACGTGTAGCTAGAATACTCACAAAAGGAGCTAGCTCATCCCATCCAAGGCCAATCTGGATGAGGAAAGAAGGACCAATGGACGATGCTATACTGGACTTGGCTTGTGCCATTATAGCATTATCCATTGCCTGACTCGATACACAAATAACCAGCTGGACTTTCAAATGAAAGCTAAGTAATAAACACTAGCTTAAATAAACAACCACTGATTCCAAAGTAGGGAATCCTTATCAAGAAGTCACCAAGAAAGTGGAATGAACCAACAACACATCATTAAAGTGTTCCAATAATCTCAACAATAATAACACAATTTCCATATCACATTTAATCACAAACGATCCAGTTAACTCAAGCACACAACCAAAACTATTCACTCATCTCGAAGAGCTCGAGGAGAGCTTTAAAACGATAATTTATACACCTAAAACGGAGTCCGGATGAGGGAGTTATGAACTATCGAAGATTGTTTACAAAAGGTACAAGAGGATGAAGCTCAGGGCTTGTAAGCGGAGGGGGCGCACGCCCTCACAGAAAGGGTGCGCGCGCCCTGGGTTCTTCAAAAAGTTCTTTCCCAAATCAAAAAATCCTCACCATCTCACAAATACTTGAAATCAAGACTTACAATAAACACAACTATGAGCCAAAACAACTTATAGACTTGCAATGGGGCTAAATAACAACATCTAGAAATCCAAAACAAGATTCAAATCCCAACCTTCATAATATCACAAAAATCAACCAAAATCCAAATGAGTTCTAAACTCACCCAAAACACCATATATATCAACAAAGCATCATACCAACATGTTATGAACAATCTAGCATAAATGGGGGAAAAGAAACTTACCCGGATTTCTCAAAGGTGACGGAACTCGAAATTTCTTGGCTTCCTACGATCCTATCGACGATCTAAGCACTTTTCATAAAATGAGCAATGAGAAATAATGGGAGGAAGATAGGTAGAATGAAGAGAGAAGGGAGAGAAAATATTACCTTTCTTGGAGAGAGAGAAGGAGTATGCTGGGAGATGAAATGAGGTGAGGGGGAAGAGAGGGAGTAGGGAGAAGATGATTATTTTCAAACTTACACTTCGACCCCTCCCCACTAACTACACAACTCTAATACTTTCTACTAACAACTAAGACCAAATAATACTACACTAGCACAAATGACCCACATAAAATGCTAGGCATAATTTATTATAACACATAAAATGCACACATAAATTATTAATTAAATAATAATTTAAACAATTAAATAAGAAATAAATAAATAATTAGATATTTATTATTAGGAAATAGAGACGGGTTTTCGGGTTGTGACATTCACTCCCCCTTAAGGAAAATTCGACCCGAATTTTAACGAGACTTACCCGAATTAAAAAGCCACGGATATTTCCTCTCTAACTCATCACGAAGCTCCCACGTCGATTCCTCAATATTGTGATTCCTCCAAAGAACTCTAACCAACGGAATGCTTTTGTTCCTCAACTCTTGGACTTTGGCATCAAGAATCCGAACCGGTCGTTCCTCGTAAGTCATGTCGGGCTCTATATCCTCCGGCACCCTCGGTAACACGTGAGATGGGTCATGAACATACTTCCGAAGCATAGAAACGTGGAAAACATTATGTAACCGGTCTAAAGATGGCGGTAACGCAAGTCGATACGCAAGGAGTCCCACCTTTCCCAGAATCTCAAACGGACCTATAAACCTCGGAGCCAATTTGCCTTTCTTCCCGAACCTCCGAATACCCACCTTCGGAGATACTTTCAAGAACACAAAATCACCGGTCTGAAAACTAAGATCTCGCCTTCGGTTATCTGCATAGCTCTTCTGTCGACTCTGGGCTGTTTTTAATCGATCCCGGATAACTCTAACTTTCTCAACTGAGTCCTGAAGCAAATCAATACCCACGATCTTCGCTTTACCGACCTCATCCCAACAGATAGGCGATCTACATTTTCTCCCATATAAGGCCTCATAAGGTGCCATCTCGATACTAGCCTGATAACTGTTGTTGTAAGAGAATTCCACTAACGGTAAATGTCTATCCCAAGAATCGGAAAAGTCTATCGAACAAGCTCGCAACATATCCTCCAAAATCTGAATGGTCCTCTCGGATTGACCGTCGGTCTGAGGGTGAAAAGTTGTGCTGAATCGCAAATCTGTACCCAATGCTTCCTGAAACGCCTTCCAGAATCTAGAAGTAAACCTCGGGTCTCGATCTGACACAATGCTAACCGGAACCCCATGCAATCTCGTAATCTCATCAATGTAAAGGGTCGCAAGCTTTTCCATCGAGTACCTAATGTCAATAGGCAAGAAATGTGCACTCTTGGTCAGTCTATCCACGATTACCCAAACACTGTCATACTTCCTACGGGTACGAGGTAGTCCCGTAACGAAATCCATAGTCACATGCTCCCATTTCCACTCCTGAATATCTAACGGCTGAAGTAGTCCTGCGGGTCTCTGATGCTCGGCTTTGACCTGCTGACAAGTTAGACACTTCAAAACATACTCGGCTATTCCCTTCTTCATGTTGTTCCACCAAAAGCGTTGTTTCAAATTTTGATACATCTTCGTACTACCCGGATGAATAGTATATCTCGATTTGTGACCCTCATCTAAAACTTGCCTCTTTATTCCACCAACATCGGGCACACACAAACGCCCACGAAAAGTCAACACTCCAACCGGACTCAAAGAAAAATCCTCGAAGTTCTTCTCCTTCAATTTACCCATTATTTTCAATAACTCGGGATCTTCTTTCTGAGCTTCCTTTATTCTTTGAATTAGGGTCGGAGACACCCTAATATTCGCAAAAATAGCCCCATGTCTCGATTCACGAGGACACCAATCTCGAACATCCTCAAGCATTTTCCACTCTCGAACCATCATCGAAGCCACATAAGATTTCCTACTAATCGCATCGGCTACCACATTTGCTTTGCCCGGATGGTACGAAATGGTGCAATCATAATCTTTTAAAAGCTCCATCCACCTACACTGACGGTTATTCAATTCCTTTTGAGAGAAGAGGTATTTCAAACTCTTGTGATCGGTAAAAATCTCAAACTTCGCTCCATATAGGTAATGCTTCCACTTATGCAACGCAAAGACTATCGCAGCCAACTCCATATCATGAGTAGGGTAATTCTGTTCACTAGGGGTCAACTTCCTCGAAGCATAAGCGATTACTTTCCCATTCTGCATCAAAACACAACCCAAACCCTCTTTCGAAGCATCACTGTAAATCACTAAGTCGTCATTTCCATTTGGTAACGCAAGAATAGGAGCCGTAGTTAATCTCTTCTTTAATTCATCAAAGTTGTTTTAACATTTTCACTCCACACAAACGGTACATCCTTCCTGGTCAACTGGGTCATCGGAGTAGCAATCCTCGAAAACCCTTCTATAAACCTTCTGTAATACCCGACTAAACCCAGAAAACTTCTGATCTCGGTCACTGACTCGGGTCTCTTCCAATCCATTATGGCTTCTATCTTTGAAGGATCCACAGAAATCCCATCCTTTGAAATAACATGACCCAGAAATGAAACATTCTCGAGCCAAAATTCGCATTTACTAAACTTCGCAAACAACTGCTCCCTCGTAAGAATGGATAGAACTGTCCTCAAGTGTTGCTCGTGCTCCTCTCGAGATTTAGAGTAGACAAGAATGTCGTCAATGAAGACCACCACGAACGAATCAAGATAAGGATGGAAAACCCGGTTCATCAAATCCATAAACACGGCAGGCGCGTTAGTCAACCCAAACGGCATAACCAAGAACTCATAATGACCATAGCGAGTGCGAAAAGCAGTCTTCGGAATATCCTCCGATCGAATCTTCAACTGATGGTACCCACTCCTCAAATCAAGTTTAGAAAACACCACGGACCCTTGAAGCTGATCAAATAAATCATCAATGTGAGGTAGAGGATACTTGTTCTTCACTGTAACCTGATTCAACTTCCGGTAATCAATACACAATCTCAAGGAACCGTCTTTCTTCCGCACAAACAAAACCAGTGCTCCCCACGGAGAAATACTAGGGCGGATAAACCCTCGATCAAGCAACTCTTGCAACTGAACCTTTAGTTCCTTCAACTCTGCGGGAGCCAACCTATACGGTGCCTTTGAAATTGGAGCCGTACCCGGCAAAAGGTCTATACAAAACTCTATCTCACGATCTGGAGGCATATCATATTCAGAAGAGAAAACATCGGGAAATTCTCTAACTACCCGAACACTCTCCAAACTAGGGGATTCTTTCCTAGTATCAAGCACACTAGCCAAGTACCCCTCACAACCACGGTACAACAATCTCCTAGCTTTCACATAAGAAATGATATGAATATTCCTACCCAAAGGCATAGCCTCAAAAACAAATTTAGGCATATCAGGGATGGAAAAATTAACGACCTTTCTACGACAATCGACTGAAGCATGAAACTTGCTCAACCAATCCATACCCAAAATAACATCAAAGTCTTGAATAGGAAGGACTACCAAGTCCGCACACAAGACATGACCACAGATAAGCACATCACAAGCACGAAAGACTTTATCAGTCACCAAACACTCTCCCATAGGTGTTGACACCTCTAAGACATAGGGCAAAGACTCAGATGCAGCATTTAGTAAAGAAGCAAATTGCACAGAAATGTAAGAATGAGATGGTCCTGGATCTACTAACGTACGCGCGCTCACATTAGATATAAAAACAATACCTCCAATCACTGAGGGATCATCTGCCTGATGCTGATTCATTGCAAACACTTTTCCTTGGACCTTGGCCTTTCCCGTAGCATCCCTTTTCTGACCCTGTGGAGCCCCAGCTCCTACCCCATTCGGTTGACCTCTGAATCTCGGGCAATCCTTCGCAAAATGCCCCAACTGCCCACAGTTAATACATTTCCCCTGTTTCTTCCAACACTGGTCCTCCGAGTGTCCTCCCTTTTGGCAATATGAACATATTCTCCTATTTTGGTTCCCTTGGTTCCGGCAGTAGTACCCGGGTTCCTTGGGATCGGTTGCCCTCGGGACTGGGATTGTCCCCCAAAATTACCTCGGTTATCTGAGCGGGATTGTGGCTTGCTTTGCCCTCCCTGCTTGATAGTGTTAGTCACCTCGACCTTCTTCTTATGCTCCTCTATATCCTGCTCGATCAAGTATGCACGGTCTACCGCATCCTGGAATGTCACAATCCTCTGGGCTATAAGCTGAGTCCGAATAGAAGTCTTCAAACCCCGAATGAATCTCATAGCTTTCTGCTCCTCAGTCCTCACAAGATAGTCACAATACCGGGCTAATTCTGTGAACTTAGCCGAGTACTGCGCTATAGACAACAAACCTTGCTCCAAGTTGAGAAGCTCGATCTCTTTTCGGTTTTGATCCACTACCGGAATAAAATGCTCTTTGAACTTCCGCACAAACAATTACCACGCATACACTGTGTGAGTGTCATCCCAACTCACCTTGACTCCTTTCCACCAATGCTCGGCGGCCCCAACTAATTTAGAAGCCGCAAACCGGACCCTATCCTCGTCCGTGCACCCAAACACATCATAAATTTTCTCCATAGACTCAACCCATAGTTCGGCCTTCTTCACATCGAGCTCACCATCGAACTCCCTTGGTTTTAATTTCAAAAGTTGTTCCAACCCGTATCGCGGAGGTGGCACATGCTCCTCTCTTGGCCCTTGGTCATGAATTTCCTTCATGGCCGCCTCAAACATGCCTTGGAACATAGCACGGTTCTCTTCCCGAAGATCATTCTGATTCTGAGTCCCACTACAACCTTCACCCGTTCTTCTTCTAGCCATTGGGAACAATTACCTGCATAAAACATCAACCGTTACTCACTCCGAACACAACTACCCTCCTAGGTCATACTAGTCCACCTAGACTTATACTTAGAGCTAAACCATAGCTCTGATACCAACTGTCGCGACCCCGACCCCGCGGGCCCGGAGTACGCGAGCTGGACGTCGACTTAAACAATAAACTCTAAAATAATGAAGATAAAAATTTCCTTTTATACCAAAAGACGATAACACAAAGTTTAGAAATCCAACTTGAACAACAAAATATAAACTAGTGCAAGCTCCATAAGCTTACACCCAAAATAATAAAATATACAAATTCTAATGACGTCAAGTTTGGTACAACTATTCGCAAAAAGGTTACACATTTATGTAATGTAAACCCACCAATAATAACTTGCCCCAAAAGCTCAACCCACACGACGTCCTCCTCGTGATCAGCGAGTCTAATCCTTTCCTCTTGGGGGGGGTAAGGAAAAACAAAGATAAAAGAAAAGGGGGTGAGATAAATCTCAATAAGTTACTAATGCAACTACATGACATGCTATGATGCAATAAGCAATAAACAATAACAAATATCACTTAGGACATAGCATTTATCAATTAACAGATAGCAGCGGAAATAAACAAGTAACAAAAGATATTAGCCAAGGTTTCCCAACTGATATAACCAAATAAAGGTCGCTGCGCAGCTTCAATAATCAACAATCAACATCTTCATAGTAGCATGAAAGCTTGAAGAGAAAACCCCCGGTACCGGAACCAATAACAAAGTAACGTGCCACAAAGGGCGGGAGCCATGCCACAAAGTCATGATCCAAAACGTGTAGCTAGAATACTCACAAAAGGAGCTAGCTCATCCCATCCAAGGCCAATCTGGATGAGGAAAGAAGGACCAATGGGCGATGCTATACTGGACTTGGCTTGTGCCATTATAGCATTATCCATTGCCTGACTCGATACGTAAATAACCAGCTGGACTTTCAAATGAAAGCTAAGTAATAAACACTAGCTTAAATAAACAACCACTGATTCCAAAGTAGGGAATCCTTATCAAGAAGTCACCAACAAAGTGGAATGAACCAACAACACATCATTAAAGTGTTCCAATAATCTCAACAATAATAACACAATTTCCATATCACATTTAATCACAAAGGATCCATTTAACTCAAGCACACAACCAAAACTATTCACTCATCTCGAAGAGCTCGAGGAGAGCTTTAAAACGATAATTTATACACCTAAAACGGAGTCCGGATGAGGGAGTTATGAACCATCGAAGATTGTCTGCAAAAGGTACAAGAGGATGAAGCTCAGGGCTTGTACAGCGGAGGGGGCGCACGCCTTCACAGAAAGGGTGCGCGCGCCCTAGGTGATCAGAAGGTTTAGACTTGTTGAAACAATGAGGGAGCGCACGCCCCCTAGGAAATGGTGCACGCGCCCTCGATCATCAGAAGGTTTGTTTACAAAGGGGCATAAGGGTGCACACGCCCCCTCGCAAAGGGTGCGCACGCCCCCTTGCCCGGAGGGACAAAATCCGGCCAAATTCCTGGGTTCTTCAAAAAGTTCTTGCCCAAATCACAAAATCCTCACCATCTCACAAATACTTGAAATCAAGACTTACAATAAACACAACTATGAGCCAAAACAACTTATAGACTTGCAATGGGGCTAAATAACAACATCTAGAAATCCAAAACAAGATTCAAATCCCAACCTTCATAATATCACAAAATCAACCAAAATCCAAATGAGTTCTAAACTCACCCAAAACACCATATATATCAACAAAGCATCATACCAACATGTTATGAACAATTCTAGCATAAATGGGGGAAAAGCAACTTACCCGGATTTCTCAAAGGTGACAGAACTCGAAATTTCTTGGCTTCCTACGATCCTATCGACGATCTAAGCACTTTTCATAAAATGAGCAATGAGAAATAATGGGAGGAAGATAGGTAGAATGAAGAGAGAAGGGAGAGAAAAATATTACCTTTCTTGGAGAGAGAGAAGGAGTATGCTGGGAGATGAAATAAGGTGAGGGGGAAAGAGAGGGAGTAGGGAGAAGATGATTATTTTCAAACTTACACTTCGACCCCCTCCCCACTAACTACACAACTCTAATACTTTCTACTAACAACTAAGACCAAATAATACTACACTAGCACAAATAACCCACATAAAATGCTACGCATAATTTATTATAACACATAAAATACACACATAAATTATTAATTAAATAATAATTTAAACAATTAAATAAGAAATAAATAAATAATTAGATATTTATTATTAGGAAATAGAGACGGGTTTTCGGGTCGTGACAATAACGGATTCGCCAAACGGATTCAACCAGTCCGCTCAACAGATTATAAACCGGCATAACGGATTCTCCAAACGGATTCAGCAGTCCGCTCAACGAACTATAAACAGGCATAACAGATCTGCCAAACGGATTCACCCAGTCTGCTCACCGGACTCTAAACGGGCATGACGGTTCCGCTAAACGGCTCCAACCTCAGTTTGCCAATCAGACTCTAAATCTTGGCCACGATGGCCGTCTCACATCATCGTACCTCTTCCATCAACAAAAGTCGCTCACACAAGGGGCGCATCTCTATCCCTTGCAATTTCAATAATTCCTTCTTTTATCGAGTCTTTGTTTTCTTTTCTTTCTCCTTTTTTTGTGATGTCCTCGCGGATGTCTTTCTTTCGTCGGTGCGTTTTTGATTCGCAATACACGCCGCTGAGGGGCTCTGTAGACACCCATCCTTAGACCGCTCACCCGATTTCATACATAGTATTTTTATTTAACTTGTTTTCGTTAGTTTTTGTTACTTCTGTTAAGTTCCTGACTGACTCTGTTAAGTCTAGGGCTAAACTGAATAACAGTTCTATCTTTCCAGTCCATTATGTCAAAAATTCCTTTTCAGAGTCGGGCGCCTCTACCCTTTGAGTTCAGACGCGTGCGCCTTCCACCCTAAAGGCCAGAGGCGTGCGCTTCTGGGCGTCAGTTACAGATTCTCTCTAAGAATCCCCCCCCTTGCTCAATTTACATGATTTTGCCCGGGAATTCCCTCTTTGTTGACTCTGTTTTGGTACCAAAAACATATTCTTTTCACCTATAAAAACCCCCTTCTCCACCGTTTCAAAGGGAGGATTTTGGACACCAAATTTTAGTACCAAAACTCTACACAAAAATCTTTACATCATCTTCAAGTAAAACTTTGAAATCTTCATCTCCTTTCCAAGTCAAGGTACAACACTTTCTCTTTTATTTCTTATTTGATTTTTATGTCTTTTTAATGTATGCAATCCCCATTAAAATGGGACATGACCAATACGACTACTTCACATATTTAAGTTAGTTAAGGTTATCTCCCTACATTTCAAACTCTCGTCTAATTTTCCCTTTTTTCCTTTAATGTAATAGTTAGCATAAATTCACTTTGTAATTCACCTTTTGCTTTCAATGTAATTGTTAGCACGTACTCATATAAATAAAATGACTTTTTAGAACACCATACGTAGCAAGACCGGCTTTAGCCGGGCGGAGTGGGTGTTTAAGTACTTCCCACTTCGTAACCTAACCCCCGAACCCGTCTCTCCCGAATCTCAGGTTTTGTATATAAAATTAGGCTATATTAGGTTTTTCTTATGTTCCTTTAAAAACATAGGTGGCCACTCTAATCTTTAAAACCAAATTGACATCCTAGGATAATTCACCGCTCTAGCCAAGCCGTGGTTTTCCCGGGGTATCTACAGATAGCTGTCAAGACGACTCTTAAGTACTTGAGAAGGACAAAAGATTCATTCTTGATATATGGAGTTTTGGAAGATGATCTTGTTGTAAGAGGTTACACAGACATAAGCTTCCAAACTGACAAGGATGATTATAGATCGTAATCTGGTTTTGTATTTATGCTAAACGGTGGTGCTGTAAGCTGGAAGAGTTCTAAACAGATTACAGTAGCTAATTCTACAATGGAAGCTGAGTATTTAGCTGCATCGAATGCTGCTAAAGAGGTTGTTAATTTGGATTAAGAAATTCATTACTGATTTAGAAGTGGTTCCTAGCATTGCTAATCTAATAGACCTTTATTGTGACAATAATGGTACTATTGCTCAAGCAAAGGAACCAAAAGCACATTAAAGATCCAAACACATACTTAGGCGTTTTCATCTCATTCGAGAAATCGTAGAGAGGGAGGACATGAAGATATGCAGAGTACCAACTGATGATAACATAGGTAATCCGCTGACAAAGGGACTTCCTCAAGCTAAACATGATGGTCATGTTAGGTCCATAGGTATTAGATACATGGGTGATTGGGCCTAGTGTAAGTGAGAGATTGTTGGTGTATGTGCCCTAGGCATGTTATTAGCATGTTGTTTAAACGATATTTTGTTATCATTTATTCATTATATAAAGAGATGTTTTAGATTATTATTTGATGTTACATGTTTTGTTATAATAATCTCCGTCTCTTGTAGTTATAAGAACTAGTATAAGTTTGATTAGATAATCATGTGATGATTATGTGTATATGATACAAGTTAAACTTATGGGTATGTGTTTGTGAACATATACTGACATGACCCACCTATGAGGTTTATGTCATGGTCACAATGTCATAATTAAACCTCAGAATAGTTGTATCATTAGAATCCTTAGACTTGAGATTATTATGATCTTCCACATAATAGAGATCATGTTTGACATATTCAAACGTTACTCTTAACCAAGTAATTATAAAGGATATGATTGGCATGATCAAAGCTATGTAGGGAACTATAATAACTCAAGATGGAATTTTCCCTCTTCGTGAGAGGTGTCAAGCTAGGGCCCCTCGATGAATAATATTGATGAAATGCATGGCCATGCTCAAATGAATTGATATAATCAATGTCACTTGTATTATCAATATATTTGGAATTGAGAAAAGTATTGGGCATTGTAAGTTGACCATTAACCATGGCTTACGCTCAATGACATCGTGGACAAAGGATTGTATATGTTCTATAAAAGGATTCACGAACTTTGACAAGTTATATTAATTGGGTAGTCATGATGGCTTGCTAGAGTCCGCTCATGATTTATGAGAACAAATGTGTTTGGACTCATTGCTAACTTGATATAATCCTATGGGGTCCCACACAAAATAATCAATTGTTTAAAAGGATAAAAATGACATTTTGGGGGATGCACGGCCAAGCACTATGTGCAGAGCGGCCGTGCACTATAAGTTACAAATTGTCTGTTTTTCGGGGAATAGAGCACGGCCGCTCTCCCCAAAGGACTCGGACGTGGTGCTCGGCCGATCTACCTAAAGGACACGGCCGTGCACTACCGTCTGGGACATAATCTGATTTCATTTTTAGACAGGATTTTGACTATTACTCCTTAATGGTTAAGGACTAATGAATATAAAAAGACCCTCTAAAAACCCTAATCAGTAATAATTGATATTAGATTAATAAAAGATCCTCCAAAGAGTTTGGTATTACATTCTTTATCTAAGATTCATCATCAAAGATTAAGAACCCAAATATTCATATAGCCTTCATAGAAATTGTTTCTATTGGATCTAGAAGTCTGTATCAACAAAAGTTCTTGATATTTGTTCGCGTGTGGATACACATAGAGGGCGTTGTATTCAACACCTTCAAGTTCATGATTTCTTAATTGAAGTCGTGATTCAAGAAGCACGAAGAACAAAGATTGAAGATTAAATTTTAAAGCATCATCACGGTCAGTATTCTAAATTCAACTCCATATTAATTTAATCATCTTGAACGGATATAGGCTTTTGGGTTTATTCCGCTACGCAAGATTGTGCAAAACCTAACAAACAGGTTCCAAGTGTTCCGACTGAACAACATAACTTAGTTTTCTTATTGAACCAGTGTTTTGGGATCTCTAGTTCTCAAGGTTGAGTGTCGACTATGAGTTTTTTTGTTGTGGATTTTAAACCCATTCCCCTTAACAGTTTATACTATTGATCTCTGTTTATACCTTTCGTAAACGGATCTGCTAAGTTATCCTTTGACTTAACATAGTCAATTGTGATAACGCCATTTGAGATCAATTGTCTGACGGTATTATGTCTACGACGAATGTTTCTAGACCAGTGTTCTAAAAAACGCTAGGCGGCGGAGCAACGCCTAGCGCCTAGGCGGGGCCGAGAAATTAGCGCATTTTTAATATTTTTTTATAAATATATATGTAGTTATTCAAACCATAATAATTTTAATGTGCGGAAATCTTAGTAATATTAATATATTTTTGTTATAAAATCAAGATAATCGACTATTTTAACTAACTTTTTTTTTTGGAACAATTTTTTACTAACTTTTTAAAATGTGTAAAGCTAGGTTTTTTTGCTTATATTTATGGCCAGATCGGAGTAGTATATTGATAAACTATTAACAAATATTGTTTTCACTGAATCCGCCTAGGCCCGCCTAATTCCGCCTAGGCCCGCCTAAATCCGCCTAGACCGCCTAATCCACCTAGCCGCCAAGCCCGCCTAAATCCGCCTAGGCCCGCCTAAATTCGCCTAGCCCAGCTAATCCGCCGAGATCCGCCTAGATCCGCTTAGGTCTGCCTAGCCCGCCTAGCGCCTAATTTGGGCGATTTGCCAAAAGTCGCGGCGGACCACCCCCGACTAGCGCCTAGGCGGCCTAGGCGCCCGTCTTTTATTACACTGTTCTAGACTTACCGTTATACATACTGCTCTGTGCTCTTCCTATTGTTGATTGACTATCACAATGTATCATAACAACAGGCATAGGCTTATTCCAACAAGGAATATCTTCTAAAATTTTCTTTAGCCACTCAGCTTCTTTACCAGCTTTGTCTAAGGCAATGTGTTGGGTTAGAAGCATCATGCGCAGCGGAATAATAACATGTAATCAAACACCCATGATCCCGAATCCGTCCATGCTGATTAAATTAAATACAAGATGAAAGAATACTAACCCTTGAAGATCGCATCCATGAACACAGACTTTAAGGTGCTAAACCAAACACCCTCTATCGGTATCCACACGTCAAACGAACTCAAGAACACCTTCTTGATTTATTGCTAGATCTAAAGGCTTGATAAGAAACACTTTCTTCGTAGGTATTATTTTGCTTCTTTGATTATTGAATTTGATGATCATAGATCTCAAATTAATAATCCTACCTCTCTATATTTAATGTTTCACAAACAATTGATATAGGTTTCCAAAACCTAGGTTAACCATGGGGTTAGGGGATGCAAAACCCGGGACTCCTTTATATATAAGAGGTTTGACCTAATTCCTTTTGGACCCAGGAGTCCTTCGCTAATAAGAAAGCTCAGCAGTCTGACCAGGTACGGAGGGGCAGCCGTACGGCTCTATTAGAGCCGTACGGATCCATTAGAGTCGTACTCCTCCCAGAGAGCCGTACCAAACCAGAGCTGCAGAATCCCAGATTTTTAGCCTTTTCAATGAGTTCTTTGTGTGTGACCCAATAGGATTATACTAAGTTGGCAACGAGTCCGAACCATTCAGAACCCCTAAGTCATAAGAGGACTCTAGCAAGCCATTATGCCTACCCAAATAGTATAACTTTGAAAGTCTAAAGTTACCTTAATAGAACATACACAATCCCTTTGTCACACGATATCATATTGGATATAAGTCATGGTCCAAGTCAACTTACGCTGTCCAATGCTTTCTCGATCTAGAGTAGATTGATATGAGCAAATGATATTGAACACATTAATTCATTTGGGTATGGCCATGTACTATCATCAATCTCACTCATCGAGTGGCCAAGAAGATAACTCTCTTGAGAGAGGGACAAATCCCATCTTGACTTATCATTCTTCCCTAAAAAAATCCGATTATGTCAATCATAGCCGTTATAACTACCCTGTTAAAGGTAGCATTTGACTATGTCAAACATAACGTCTATCATGTAGAAGATCATGATAATATCAGGTCTAAGGATTCAAATGGTATGACTGTTATGAGATTTAATTTTTACATTTGACCATGACATAAATCTCATAACAGGTCATTCCAGTACCTTATTCTCTAACAAGTACCCATAATTTTAATTTGCATCCAATGCACATAGTCATCATATGATCATTCATTAAACTTATACTAGTTCTTCATAAGTACTAGGGACGGAGATTATTATAATAAACATGCAAAAGATATAATAATTTGTCTTGTTATCTCTATAACGATGAAGCCTTGATGTAGCACATAGGCCTTTCTCAAGGCCAAGGGCATAATATCCAATAATCTCCCACTTGCACCACGCCCAATCAACATATTTTCATTACCCATTGAGCTAGTTATGTTCTCCATCATTATTGCAAGCGAGCTTATGTAAGATGATTATCCTTGTTATCATCATTTGGTATTTTCATATATTGACATCTCCCATCTTTGATAATTTCTCGAATACGATAGAAATGTCTGAGTATGTGTGTGGATAAGATATTAGTCACATGTCTTGTGCAATAACAATTATTGTCACAATGAAAGTCCATTAAATTGGTGACACTAGAAACAATTTCTAGTTTACTAATTAGTTTCTTGATGAAAACCTTTTCTAGTTGTATCCCATGCCACTAGATACTCAACCTTTTATAGAATAGCAATGATGTATTTAGAACTCTTCTAAAAAAAATTATTAAACATAAACATGTATTTATACTGCGATATTTATCTTTGTTGATTTATAAGAATGGATCTATGTAATCATTACATGATCATCTTATATTCCATCAAAGATTAAGAATGCATCATTTAGTTCTTTTCAAGTACATAAGGATGTTTCTTATCTAAAATCTGATTGGTTTCATCTTATCATACTCTAAGTATATGAGACATCTGGTCTTAGTACATCAACATGGCTTTCATGATAGATCCAATTGCCGAAGCATATGGAATCCTAATCATGTACTCTTGCTCATTAATCTTCCAATAAGACAAAATCTTGTCAAGATTAATGCAATTAGACATTTGTAAGTAACCTCTCTAAGAGTCTTGCATAGTGATTTTTCACTACTTTGTCTATGTTAGTACTTTGACTTCAATCAATCATCATTTTAGACTAGGAGAAAACCCGTGCTACGCACGGAAAGTTGTTTACAATTATTTTTTTATGTTAAATAGTCAAGCAAAATTTATCATAATAAGTAAAATTTTACTATAATCAAGAAAATAATTGAATGTTTAAGT
The DNA here is from genome assembly GCA_026119855.1 of Campanula takesimana. Taxonomy (NCBI): domain Eukaryota; kingdom Viridiplantae; phylum Streptophyta; class Magnoliopsida; order Asterales; family Campanulaceae; genus Campanula; species Campanula takesimana. The sequence goes on from JAOWBW010001271.1 coordinate 245,172, forward strand.
ATCATAAAAGTACAATAAAAAAATACATGTAAAATAAGTTCAATGGATAAATCGAGGGGATAAATTAAAGAGAAATTTATTTTCTAACTTTTGATTTAAAACTAAGATGATAGTTTTTATGACTTTTCAATTGTTTACCGGATTAATTATAAGTTGGCTCAACATAATTCTTTAATGACTTAGTTAAACCAATTAATTTGTTTAAAGACTTTTTCTATGTTTCAAAAGATAAATCAAATATTTAGTTTTGTGACTTAACATTTCAAAGTAAATATTGTATTAAATTTTTATGACTTTACATTTTTTATAATGTAGATGTTAAAGTCATTTTATCATGATTATTATTAATGTATTAAGTTATATTGAGATTTTTCATATTTGAGTAACCATTGCACTTAAATGAAAGCATATAATTATTTTCTTCACAAATGAATGTAGATAGAAATTTCATATTGACAAATTTGTAATATTAATTAATAAACTCATAATAATTGACGTAATAATTTCAAATTAATGTAGACTCTTCACCTATCTTACATCTTATATACATACTAACATAGTACTCTAATAGTAGAATGTGATTATCTATTACAATAATAGAATATTATTGACTAAGAGGCACATTATTATAATATAGTAACTAATATAGTATGCTAATACTATTAGCTATTTAAAGAAATATGAAAAGTCTCACGAAATTCGTAGGACCCATGATGACGTGGCTTCATGAAACGTAAGATTTTATAAAATCTTGTCCAAGTGAAGTAACTAATACTAATAATAAAAATAATATTAATTAATTATAATAGTTTTAATATATTATAACTATTACTATTATTAGTTTTTATATAAATTACTATTATTAGTATTAGTTACTCCACTATATATAGTAACTATTACTTTGAACTTATTATTTACGATGAATAGAGTAACTATTGTGATTAGCTAACATTATTAATAATAAATAATAATTTATATAGTAACTATAATTATCTTATATAGTTAGATATTACAATTAACAAATTCTATTCATAGTAATAGTTATTATATATAACTATTACACTTAAATAATACTATTAATAGTAATAGGTATCATTTATAGTTAATTATTACAATTAACTTATACTATTAATAGTAATAGTTAATCTATATAGTATCTATTATAATGAACTAATATTGTTCATAGTAATAGTTAACTTATATTATAACTATTATAGTTAACTAATAATAATATGAGTAATTAACTTATATGGTAACTATTATGATTATATAATATTGTCATAATTAATAATTCACATATATAGTAATTATTATAATTACTTAATACTATTGATAGTATTAGTTAATCATAAATCATAATAGTTGCATATATTTAACTATAATAGGTAATTATATTAATTAACTATAAATATTTAAATATAATTATTAACTATAATAGTTGATAATAATAAGTAAATATAATTGTTAACTATGATATTTAACTATTAATAACTAAATACAAATGTTAACTATAATAGTTAAGTAATATAGTAACTATGATAGTTAACTATTATAGTATCTATTACTATTATAAGTAGTAATTAACTAATAGTTAACTATTAGTAACTATTACTATTATAAGTAATAGTTAACTATAATAGTAACTATTACTATTTTAAGTATTGATTATTATAATAGTTAAATATAATAGTTACCCTATATAGTAACTAATATTATTAGCTAATCGGAAAAAAAAAAATGAAAAGTCACTTATTAATTAGTAAGGTGATGAGGTGGCTTCACCAAAAGCTAGATTTAGCCAACACTTGTCCACGTGGCGACTCCGTAGTTCTCCGCGTCGACTTTTAATATATATAGATTTATTTCCATAAATCTATCTTCCAAAGATATAGGCGGCTTAGACCAAGTCTTTCATTGTGAAACTCTTTCAAAATGAATTATATGTCAACAACATATATTTGATTAGGAATTTTGTTACGCTCTCACTAAATTTATTGTAATCACAAGTTTCATCTTTGATAAATTCAAACTCTTTGAATACTACATCAAAATGAAAATTTCACTCTAAGTAGTTTGCTTTAATCCATCTCATGGGTTTCTGCAACTTGCATATTTTATTAGAATTTTATGGATTAACAAAACTTTTAGGTTGTATCAAACACATCCTAAAGTATGTTCCTATTAAGGAATACTGTTTGACATCCATTTGTCATATTTCATATTCGAAAATATGAGGTCATGACAATTAGAATTCTAATATCCTTAAGCATGACTATAGGTGACAATGTTTCATCATAATCGATATTATGAATTTAACTTTACTCAATTAGTCGTGCTTTATGAATATGCACTTTACAATCCATGTTCGTTTTCTCAAAATAATTTACATTCCACTTTATGGTTTTTAAGCTTTAGGGTAGAACAATCAAGTTCCAAACTTGATTATCATACATGTATTTCATTTTATATTTCATGACTCAAAGTCATTGATCTAAATCCGGAGTGGACATTGCATCTTGATAGGTAATAGGTCAATCATTCTTAATGATATCTTTCTTGTTACTTTCTATTACGAGAAATCAATATTTTTTTTTATAGATAGTACCCTATCATATATGCAAATAACTTGTGTATACTTGAATGAATTTCCACAACTCCTTGTGAAACTTTCTTCAACTTCTATCTTAGGTTCTATGTCATTTTCTAGGTCTCGAATTCTTCGAGATACATTTTACTTCCACTAGTTCTTTAGAGATAAACGATTTATCTAGAAAGTACTACTTCGAGTAACAAACAATTTGTACTTTAAGGATGTAAAATTAATATCTTTAAGATATTCCATGAAAATACATTAACTAGATTTAGGTGTGATTTTATTCAAGATAAATACTTTTCGCAAAAAGTGTCACATCACAAATCTTTATATCTTTATGAAAGACAAACCAAGTTTTCTTTTATTCAATATCTCATATGGTATATTCGAACCTCTTTAGATGACACTTCAAATTAATGTGAGCGCAACTGTTTCCAGCATATAATCCAGAAGGTTAATTAAAGATCAATTTGACTTATCATGAGGCGAAAAACTGTAGTTTGCAGACAATCTGTAAACTACTGGAACAATGTTCGTATGGCTGCTAGGCAGGCGTACACCTCCAAGCAATCCGTATGGTTTCTATTTTCAGATCAGGTTTTTCTTAATCTGCAGACTTTCTGTAGAATTCTCATCAAGTCCAAGGCTCAAATATTCAGTACTTTGATCAGATCAGTGTATTTTAATACTTTTGCTATGAGTTATCGAAATCCTGGAATCCTTTCTAGCATTGTTACTTTAATGAACTACATACATCAATATGTATTAGTCCAAAAGAGTACTTTCCTCTTACTACTATTAGTAAGAGGTGTCTTGATCAATTTCCAAGATTTATATATATCACATGATTCGAAATCATGTGAATTTAAAAGTCCGTCCCATGGAATTTTAGATATGTGTTTCTTATCATTTGTGTCACGACCCGAAAACTCGCCTCTATTTTCTTAGAAATAAATATTTAATTATTTATTTATGGCTTATTTATTTATTTAAATTATTTAGTTATTTAAATAATTATGTGTGCATTTTATGTTTCATAATAATTTATGCCTAGCATTTTATTTGGGTCATTAGTGCTAGTGTAGTATTATTTGGTCTTAGTTGTTAGAAGGAAGTAGTAGAGTTGTGTAGTTAGTGGGGGAGGGGGTCTAAGTGTAAGTTTTGAAATTATTATCTCCCTACTCCCTCTCTTCTCCCTCACCTCCCCCTCACTTCTCATCTCTCTTTCCCAGCTCATTTCTCTCTCTCTTCCATAGCAAAAGGTAAGTTTTCCTCTTCCTTCTCTCTTCATTTTATCTATCTTCGTCTCATCTTTTCTTAAATCTCATTGAATGAAATGTGTTTAGATCGTCGATAGGATCGTGGGGAACTAAAAATATTCGAGTTCCGTCATCTTTGATAAATTTGAGGTAAGTTGCTTTTCCCCCATTAATATGCTAAATTGTTCATATCATGCTTATATAATGCTTTAGTTGTTATATTTGAAGTTTGATTGAGTTTGGAATTATTTGGATTTTTGGTTAAAAATGGTGATTATATGAAGGTTGGGATTTAACCTTGATTTGGGTTTCTAGATGTGTTATTTGGTCATATTCAAGTTTATAAGTTGTTTTGGTTCATTGTTATGCTTATTGGAAGTCTTGATTTTGAGTATTTGAGGAATGGTAAGAATTTTGGGTTGTTTGGGTGCCATTTTCGGGTATGTAAGAACCCAGGAAGAATTCTGAGTTTTGCTGAATTCCTTAGGAGGCGCGCGCACCATTTGGTGTGAAGCGCGCGCACCCCCCCCTTTCTGGTAAAACCTTCTGATGGATGGAGGCGCGCGCACCCTCCCATAGGAGGCGCGCGCACCCTCTCCCCTGGTGTGAAATTTATTTCCCTTTTTATCCAATCTTTCGAGAGCCATATCTCCCTCATCCGGACTCCATTTTAGGTGTATAAATTATCGTTTTAAAGCTCTCCTTGAGCTCTTCTAGATGAGGGTTTATTAGGTGAGTTTCAGGTTATATTGTGTTGAGATTTCATTTAGTGTCTTATGACAAAGTGTTTAGAATCGGTCCGTTGTAATCAAGTTGGGAACATCGGTTTGTGTGGTTTCGCCTTGGTTCCTTTGTGAATAAATGGGTTATGGAATTTAGTTATGGATTATTGGAAAATGTGGGAACACTTTCATAATGAGTGGACGTTTGGGATAGTTTTAATGATAGTCATTGGCTATTTGGGGATGACCATTTGGGTAGTACTCTCTATGAGTAACTCGCGTGTATCATGTTAGGATGCGTTTGATATGGATCCTTGTCCTAGAATCATTTCGTTTTAATGATTTGTATTGTTGGGCTTTTATGAGCAATTCCATTATGTTATTGAACTCTTTTATGAGGAACTTCTTGCTATCAATGTTGTTGAAATCTTAATGAGTAATCGTTGTATCTTTATGGTGATTTGTGTTTCGGTTCCTACTTTGGAACCCTTTTGATGTTTATAAAGCTAGTATTCATTACTTAGCATGATTGAAAGTCCAGCTGGTTAAATTGTGTATCGAGTCAGGCAATGGATAATGCTATAATGGCACGAGCCAAGTCCAGTATAGCATCGCCCATTGGTCCTTCTGTCCTCATCCAGATTGGCCTTAGTTGGGATGAGCTAGCTCCGTGTGGGTATTCTAGCTAATCGTTTTGGAGCATGACTTTGTGGCATGACTCCCGCCCTTGTGGCACTTTACATTGTTATTGGTTCCGGTACCGGGTTTCTCTTCAGCTTTTATGCTACTATGAAGATGGTTTGTTCGATTGATGGGTTGATTGGTCGCTTCTGACCGGGGTTTTCTCTTCGGCTTTTATACTACTGTGAAGATATGGATTGGTTGATTGTTGAAGCTGCGCAGCGATCCTTTAATTGGTTCTATCAGTTGGGAAACCTTGGCTAATATCCTATGTTATGTGTTTACTTTCCGCTGCTATCTGTTGACTGTTATTTGTTACATGCCATGTGATATTTATATTGTTATTGCTTATTGCATTATATGTTGTATGTGCATTCAGTAACTTACTGAGTATTTTATCTCACCCCCCGTTTATTTCCATCTTTGTTTTTCCTTAACCCCCCCCTCCCCAGGAGGAAAGGATTAGGATTCGCGGATCGAGGAGGACGTCGAGAGGATTGAGATTTTGGGGCAGGTTGTTATGGATCGGTTTACATTATTTATATAACCTTTTGGGGATAGTTTTACCATTATTGACGTCATTAAGAATTGTATATTTTATTCTTTTGGGTATAAGCTGTGGAGCTTATGTTAGATGTACTTTGTTGATTTAAACTTGGATTTGTAAAAACCTTGTGTTATCATCTTTTGGTTCAAAATGGAATTTTTAACTTCTATATTTTAGAGTTTTGGTTTTAAGTCGACGTCCAGCTCGCGTATTCCGGACCCGCGGGTTCGGGGTCGCGACAATTTGATCGAGACTTTAATGTTATAAGAATGTAAGATTCAGATTTCCATTATTTATGTTATACTTATCATTTTGTTCTTTCAAGATAAGGATATAAAGTCCCATTATATGATTAGCAATACAATAAAGCAAATCATATTAATGGAGTACTTCCTTATCAAAATAAGAAATGTCCATTATCTTCTAATGAAGAAACCAATATAATATTTCTACTTAAAGTAGGAACATACATCATTTGTTCAAAACGAATATGAACCGCTAGGTAAAGACACTTCAGAAGTCCTATGATTAATGTTGCAACTTTTGCATCATTATTAACACATAGGTTAATCTTTACCTTTCTTAGTAGTCTTTCTATTTATCAAGTCTTACACATTTATACAAATGTGAGATCCATATCCGGTATTCAATACCCAAGAACTTAGATACAAAAGATTAACAAAATACTTGAAGCGGTAGCCCTACTACCCTTCCTTTTGATCTTCAATTCAAATTGTAATTTCTACAATGGTCAATCTTATTGCCATGGTAGCGATTACATCCTTTAGATTTTAAGTTTTAGCCACAAATATTTCCTTTAGGTTTGACAACTCTTGTCTTAACTGTATCTTAATTATTCTCCTTATTAACTTTAGAGTTTGAGAAGGTTCCATTTGATATTAAGACTAGCATTTTAAACATAAAATGTCGCTTATGAATTAATATCAAATCCATTGTTAGTTCAAAAACTATCTTGATAACCAAGCCTTTTAAGGTGATCAATATATCTCTCCATGTTCTAAACATAATAACTTATTGATTTACCTTTCAGTCATCTTATGAATGTTAAGGATCTTATCAATCTGTAGATACCCCGGGAAAACCACAACTTGGCTAGAGCGGTGAATTATCCTAGGATGTCTAACTTGTTTTAATTGTTAGAGTCGCCACCTATGTTATTGAGGAAACAGAAGAAAAACCTAAAGAAAAAGCCTATTTAATATTACGAAACTAGAGATTCGGGAAGAGAAGGGTCGGGGTTTAGGTGACGGAGTGGGAAGTACTTAAACACCCAATCCGCCCCGCTTATGCGGGTCTTGCTACTATTGGTGTTCTAATGCTAAATGTCCTTCAAATAATATGAGAAATGTGCTAACAATTGTAAGGGAAAGAAAATGGAAATAAAAGATAAATTGTTTTATTATATTAATGCTAAATATTACATGTCAAACTATTCTAACAATTACATTAATATGAAATGGGGAAATTAAAGTGGAGTTTAGAATGTTGGAATGTAACCTTGACCAAACTTCAATAGTGAAGTGGCCTTTTGGTTGTATTCCTTTTTATGGAGATTACATACACTAGTAAGACACAAATAAAATAAGAGAATAAAATTTGTACCTTAAAAGGAGAACTTCAAACTTTCACTTGAGAAGAGTTTCGTGTAGAGTTGTGTTGCTTGAATTGTTGTTGAATAGAATTCTTTGTAAAGACTTCTTGGAGAGAAATGTGTATAGTGTAGATGTATAGAAAGTTGGAGTCCAAGAATTTGTGTATAGTTCTTGTAGAGAAGATGAAGTTGGGGTCCAAAAAGGGAGTCCTCTTCTAAGGTAAAAAGAGAGGGTTTTTATAGGTAAAAATAGGAGGGAAAGGTTGGAGGGAAAAGATGATCATCCATGTGAAATGGAATTGACCAATCAAAAATAAGATAAATAAAATAATAAATAAAAGAGAATGAAATAAATAAAAGAAAATCAAATAAAATAAAAAGGAAATATTTTATTTTGATGAAAAGGCTAGAAGTGTGGGATTGGGAGTTACAAACCTAGGGGGATGAACTTGGAGGTAAAAAGGAGGTCTTTTGTGATCAAGAAGAGATGTTGTAAATAAGAAAAGGGAGGGAAAAATGGTGCAATCCGTTGCTGCCATAATGGGAGGCGCGCGAGTCCGGCTTTAGGGGCGAGACGTGCGCGCAGCCCACAAGCAGTGCCGGAGGCGCCCGCGGGTGGAAAAGACAGAATGACAGAAATGACTCTAATGTTAACTCTGTTATGCAGTTTAGTCCAAAACTAACGGAATCGGTTAGGAACTTAACTGAAGTAACAGAAATTAACAAAAACAAGTTAAATAAAAATACTATGTATACAATCGGACATGAGAGGTCCAAGGCGGGGTGTCTACAGAGCCCCTCGACGATGTGGATTGCAAAGCAAAACGCGTCGACGAAAGAACAAAACATCCGCCGAGGACATCGACAAGAAAAAAAAGGCAAAGACTCGATGAAAACAAGAACTTTGAAATTACAAGAGATAGATGTGTGCTCCTTGTGTGAGCGACTTTTGCTGATAAAAGGGGTTCGGTGGCATGAGGCGGCCCACCGTGGCCACAATTTAGAGTCCGTATAGGGGACTGCGGAATCCGTTAGGGGACTCGTTTGCCGATGTTGAAGTCCGTTAGAGGACTGGAGGAATCCGTTGGGGGACTCGTTTGCCGATGTTGAAGTCCGTTAGGGGACTGGCGGAATCCATTAGGGGACTCATTTGCCGATGTTGAAGTCCGTTAGGGGACTGGCGGAATCCGTTAGGGGACTCGTTTGCCGATGTTAAAGTCCGTTAAGGGACTGACGGAATCCGTTAGGGGACTCGTTTGCCGTTGTAGAGTCCGTATAGGGGACTAGCGGGATCCGAGAATCCGTTTGCTGATGTAGAGTCCGTATAGGGGACTAGCGGGATCTGAGAATCCGTCTGCTGATGTAGAGTCCGTATAGGGGACTAGTGGGATTCGAGAATCCGTCTGCTGATTTAGAGTCCGTATAGGGGACTTGAGATGAATGTGAATTTGTTGAATAGACTTTGCTGATAAAGAGGTGGTGATTCCGGTGGTTCACCGTGGACCAAATTGCTGTTTTGAAGCTGTATGCTGCTTGGAGTTGCAGTTGACTTTCGTGGGGTGCGGACACAGTTGACTGCGAACCACTTTCTGTTGGGGATGAAATGCCTGAATTGCCCATGCTGTTGACTTTGTGTTGGTACCTGTTATGTGTGTGCTTGGTAGGAATATGTAACGCCCATCCTTATTCTTGTTAAATTCATGGCTAGCATAATTATATGCTATTTTATTTGAGTTAATTATTTAACTACGTTAGAAAATTAAGGTGGTTAAATGTCTAGTTTTGACTTTAGGGTTATTTGTGAAATTTTGACCTTAGGGGCCTTTTTGTAAAAAGTGAAACTTGAGGGGCCTAGTTGCAATTTTCGAAACTTGTTTAGTATAAAGGGTGGGTTACCTTCTCAGAGAAATGATTCTTCTCCATTTCTCTCGATCATTCTCTGTCTCGTAAAAGAAAAGTTAGGGTTTACCCTATTCTCGACTCCTCGCGATTAATTATCCCTCTGTTCGTGATTCCGGTCCCGGATAAATATTCGTGGCGTTGAATAGAGCGTTCCGGGCCGATCAAAAATTAATTTGGGTCAACTTGATTTTGGACTCGGTAAGCTATTGACTCCCCCTTACTTGTAATAACATGCATATATGTTATTCCCGCTACTTGTTCTTGTTAAAATTGTGTTTTGAGCAATTTTTGTGATACTTGTAATTTTGGGACGAAGGGAGTATAAATATACTGCGTATGAAGAAACTTGAAAAAGTATTTCAAATTGGTTAACCCTCCTGGGTTTGTTAAAAGATTAGTAGGAAAGTTACTCCTATTCGTGAGACGGTAAAATAGTAACTTGATTTAAATATTATTAGAAAAATTGTACCATTATTTGTGGTACGGGGAAATGAATGGAAGTATCCCTAGATAATTATAATAGTATATTAGAAAATTATACTTATACTTTTGGGGATGGTGAAATATTAAATTGGAATAAAAGGAAATTATTCTATTATTTGTGGGACGGTAACAAGAATGAAATATACTTGAAAGTAATGTTCTGAACTTGTTTGGATGTCATGGGTATTGCCTAAGGGTTAGTAAAAGTATACTCCTACGCTTGGGACGGAGAATTCCAAGCCTGGGAAAGAAAGTGAGTGTTGCTGAAAGTTGAACCAAGCGCCCGCCTGGTTACCCTCCAAGCGCCCGCCCGTTTCAACAGAAGTTTTGGGTTTCAAAAGTGCTTCAATGAGCGCCCGCCTGGTCCACTGTAGGCGCCCGCCCGGTCCCCCTGTTCCAACCAAAGTGTTTTAAATCTAAATTAAATTGAAAGCTTATCCCTTGTTAAGGCAAATAGCCTTAAGATAAGATATCCTAGCAAGTGTTGTGACACCTTAGGGGCATCAGAAGTGAGTCTTGAACATGATTACTCATTAAATTAAAATGAGAACTTGAGTATAAAAGGAAGAACTCTTCTTTATGTCTTGAAAGTGCTATGAACAAGCACTTATGTGTTATGTTTTGTCTTGGAACCTAAGTTTGGGCACCTTGAGGGCACCAAATTAGTGTCTTGAGCTTGAATATCCTATGTAGGGGGTTTTGGACTTGTAAGTATGAGTGGTATAGCTCATTTACTTAATTTGAACTCGAAGTATTCTTGGTCTAGGTTTAGGGTACTACCCTAGATGGCCTAGATGAGTGTTGTAGAACACTCTAGTATTGAAAAATAGTCCCTTTGTGAACAAATGAAATGTGGACTTAAATCATAATTAAATGATAACTTGGGTATAAGAGTAAGAACTCTTCTAGGTATCTTGAAATCAAGGTTTGTACACCTTAAGGATACTAGAACAAGATCTTGAGCTTGAATATCCTAGTAATAGGATTAAGAACTTATGAGTGTGGGATGTATAATTCATCTTCCTAGCTTGAACTTGAAGTATAAGATAATTAACTCTTGTACATGTTTAACCATCCAAAGAAATGGATTGAGAACTTGGATATAAGATGATAAAATCTTGTATATGTCTTGAATTTCTTAAGTTGAGACAGTAACTTGAAGTATAGAACAATAAAATCTTGTACATGACTTGAACATCCAAATAACTGGATTAAGACTTGAATATAAGATTATAAAATCTTGTACGTGCCTTGACACCAATATATGTGCATGGTAATAAACTTGAAAGAGTCTTGATGCGTATATGCAAATCTTGCATATATTTACTTGATAGAATGTTACTTCTTGATTACTTGATACATGGTATGAATAACCAAAAGAGTTGGGATATGGAACTAGATAGAGAATGATTAACTCTACTACATACTTGAATTTGATACGTGTCTATTGTAAGTGTTATGAACAAACACTAAATTGCTAGTGATTGATTTTAATCGTGTATATACTCAATGAAGTATATAAAGTATAAGAAAATATCTTGTCTTGAAATGGGTTCCTAAAGAAAATAGGGACTAGTGTAATATGAAGATAATTCATATAATCGTGACTACTACGATTTAAGTTAATAAGAATAACTTCAGAACACAATATGTGTTGGAAAATGTATTTGATTACTAACGATACATATACGTGAGATATGACTGTGACTAGGTATGATGTGACCTATTCTTCTACATAGTTAGAGTCTAAGGTATTGGATTCTATTTGATAGTAAGGGTATCGTGATAGACACTTTATGTCACGACCCGAAATATAGGCTCTATTTTATTAAGTAATAAAGGATTTTTATTTAATTATTTGCTTCGTTATTTATTTAAATTATTATTTATTTAAATAATTATGTGTGCAATTTATGTGTTATAATAATTTATGCCTAGCAATTTTATTTGGGTCATTTGGGCTAGTGTGGGAGTGTTGAATCTTAATTGTGTTAGTTTGGGGAGGGGGTCTAGTTGTAACATTTCAAAAACAATTTCCCCCTACTCCCTCCCTACTCCTCCTCTTTCACCCTCACACTCCACCTCCATTCTTCTCTTCCCAGCATTTTTCTCTCTCTCTCTCCATTTGTGAAAGGTAAACATTTCTTGTTCTTCTCTCTTCATTATCTTCCCCTTCCTCTCATCTTCTCTCATTTCTTAAAACGTAAACCTTGTTTAGATCGTCGATAGGATCGCGTAGAGCCAAAAAGAATCGAATTCCGTCAACTTTCATTATTTCCAAGTAAGTTGCTTTTCCCCCATCTTAATGCTAAAATGTTCATATCATGTTCATGTGATGTTTGATGTGTTAATTTTGAAGTTTGATTGAGTTTTGAATTTATTTTGAATTTATTTGATTTCTTGGGAAGAAATGGTGATTTTGGAATGTTGGGTTTTGATTCTTGGTTTTGGTTTGTAAATGGTGTATTTAGATTCCCATTTTAGTTATAAATGATGTTTGGGTACCTTAGAAATCTTGTAGGGAGTGTTGATTTTGAGTGTTTATGGATTTGGTATAAAATGGTAAGGAAATTTGGGAAACCCAGCTGAGATTTCTTCCCAGTCCGTAGACCAGGCGCCCGCCTGACCCTTGACAGGCGCCCGCCTACATGTCATTTTCTGATGACCAAACTTACTGGACAAACAAGCGCCCGCCTGCCCCATACCAGGCGCCCGCCCCCCCCTATTCCAGGAATTTGACCTTTTTGCTTGGTTTAAGACTTAAGGCTTAACTAGTTTAGGTTTAATCCTTCTAATTAACTTAAGATAACACCGTGGACCACTTTATTGTGTGGATTTGATTCTTTTGTGAATAAATATGATGTGAAATGTATTTAAGTACCGTTTTGGTAATGTAGTTCATCTTTGATGTGCTGTTTGCATTGGTTGACCTTTGTGGTAACTTAATTTGATTGGTTCCCTACTTTGGAACCTTAAGTTGTTCATCCATGGTAAATTATTATTACTTAGCATTTATTTGAAAGTCCAGCTGGTATTTTGTGTGTGTTTGGGCGATGGGAAAGATTATAATGGCAAAGCCAAGTCCATTATAATGTTGACCATTGTTTTGCCCCCTTCTTTTACCCCTTCTCCAGATTGGCCTTGGAAAGGATAAGTCAGCGTTCCTTTGTGAATGTATCTGGTTAGCGGGCATGACTTTGTGTCATGGTCCTTGTCCTTTGTGACACTGGTATGATTATTGGTTCCGGTACCGGGGTTTTCTCTTCGGCTTTCATGCTATTATGAAGATGATGATTTATTGATTATTGAAGCTGCGCAGCGATCCTTTATTTGGATGTTCCGGTTTGTAAAACCTTGGCTATATCCTTTGTTATGTGTTTATTTCCGCTGCTATCTGATACATGCTAAATGCTATGTGCTATGTGATAGTTATTATTGCTTATTGTATATTGCATCATAGCATGTCATGTAGTTGCATTAGTAACTTATTGAGATTTATCTCACCCCCTTTCTTTTTATCTTTGTTTTTCCTTAACCCCCCCCAGGTGCTAAGGATTAGTCTCGCTGATCACGAGATAGAGGACGTCGAGTGTGGATCCGTTCTTTTGGGGAAGGTGTTATAGGTTGGTTTCCATTATGTAAATGTGTAACCATTTTGGGGTAGTTGTACCAAACAATGACGTCTTTAAGAATTGTACATTTGTATTTTGTTGGGCATAAACTTGTGGAAGTTTATGATTGTTGTAATTGTTTTTATCAAACTTGATTTTGTAAAACTTTGGATCATTACCTTTTGGTATTAAATGGAATTTTTAACCTTGGTATTTCATAGTTTTGGTTTTAGAGTCGACGTCCAGATCGCGGTCTCGGGGCCCGCGGGGTCCGGGGTCGCGACAGTTGGTATCAGAGCTATGGCATTAGCTCTAAGTATAAGTCTAGGCGGATTAGTATGACCTAGGTGGGTAGTAGTGTGCGGAGTGATTAACGGTTGATGTTTTATGCAGATAATTGTTCTCAATGTCTGGAAGAAGAAACATAGGAGGTACTAGTGGAGCACAGAATCAGAATGATACAAGGGATGAAGCCCGTGCCATGTTTCAAGGCATGTTTGAGGCGGCCATGAAGGCCATACATGATCAAGGTCCGAGGGTAGAGCAAGCACCACCCCGTTATGGATTGGAGCAATTTCTGAAGTTGAAACCGGTTGAATTCAATGGGGAACCCGATGTTCGGAAATCTGAGTTATGGATTGAGTCAATGGAGAAGATTTACGATGTGTTTGGGTGTTCGGATGAGGACAAGGTCCGGTTCGCGGCTTATAAACTTGTGGGAGCCGCCGAGCATTGGTGGAAAGGTATTAAAGCTACTTGGGATGATACTCGCACGGTGTATGCGTGGGAATTGTTTGTGCGCAAATTCAAGGAGCATTTCATTCCGGTTGTTGATCAAAACCGAAAGGAGATCGAGCTACTCAACCTAGAGCAAGGTGTGTTGTCTATAGCACAATACTCGGCTAAGTTCATAGAATTAGCCCGATATTGTGAATATTTGGTGAGGACCGAGGAACAAAAAGCTATGAGATTTATTCGGGGATTGAAGACCTCCATCCGTACTCAACTCATTGCTCAACGGATTGTGACATTCCAAGATGCGGTGGACCGAGCCTATTTGATAGAACAAGATATTGGGGAACATAAGAGGAAGACCGAGGTGGCCAACCCGAGTAAGCAAGGAGCTCAAGGCAAGCCACAACACCGTTCCGATAACCGAGGTAACTTTGGGGGACAATCTCAGTCCCGAGGGCAACCGATCCCAAGGAACCCGGGTACCACTTCCGGGAACCAAGGGAGCCAAATGAGGAAGCCTTGTACCTTTTGTCAGAAGGTAGGCCATGCGGAGGATAGGTGTTGGAAAAACCAAGGCAAGTGTACCAATTGTGGTGAAATGGGGCACTTTGCGAGAGAGTGCACGAGGTACCGAGGTTAGTCATTCGGGTCAGGAGTTGGTAATAATCAGGGTCAGAAAAGGGATGCAGCTGGGAAGCCCAAAGTTCAAGGGAAGGTTTATGCCATGAATCAACAACAAGCTACCGATGATCCATCTGTTATTGGAGGTATTATTTATGTATCTAATGTGAGCGCACGAGCGTTAGTAGATCCAGGATCATCTCATTCATACATTTCTGTGCAATTTGCTTCCATGTTAAATGCTGCATTCGAGTCTTTACCGTACGTGCTAGAGGTGTCGACCCCTATAGGAGAATGCTTGATTTCTGATCGAGTCTTTCGTGCTTGTGACGTAGTTATTTGTGGTCGAGTCCTTTGTGCGGATTTGGTGGTTCTTCCTATCCAAGACTTTGATGTCATTTTGGGTATGGATTGGTTGAGCAAGTTTCATGCTTCTGTTGATTGCCGTAAGAGAACTGTTACTTTTTCTATTCCCGATGTGCCTAAGTTTGTTTTTGAGGCTAGTCCTCTGAGTAGAAAGGTTCGCTTAATTTCTTTTATGAAAGCGAGAAATTTTTTTCATAATGGTTGTGAGGGGTATTTGGCTAGTGTTCTTGATACTAGGAAAGAATCCCCTAGTTTTGATAGTGTTCGGGTAGTCCGGGAATTTCCCGATGTTTTCTCTACCGAGTATGATATGCCTCCCGATCGTGAGATTGAGTTTTGTATAGATCTTTTGCCGGGTACGGCTCCGATTTCGAAAGCGCCTTATAGGTTAGCTCCCGCAGAGTTGAAGGAATTAAAGGTTCAGTTGCAAGAGTTGCTTGATCGAGGGTTTATCCGCCCTAGTGTTTCCCCGTGGGGAGCACCGATTTTGTTCGTGCGGAAGAAAGATGGTTCGTTGAGGTTGTGTATAGATTACCGGAAGTTGAATCAGGTTACGGTGAAGAATAAGTATCCTCTACCGCACATTGATGATTTATTTGATCAGCTTCAAGGGTCCGTTGTGTTTTCCAAGCTTGATTTGAGGAGTGGGTACCATCAGTTGAAGGTTCGATCGGAAGATATTCCGAAGACCGCTTTTCGCACTCGGTATGGTCATTACGAGTTCTTGGTTATGCCGTTTGGGTTGACTAATGCGCCGGCCGTGTTTATGGATTTGATGAACCGGATTTTTCATCCCTATCTTGATTCGTTCGTGGTGGTTTTCATCGACGACATTCTTGTTTATTCGAAATCTCGAGAGGAGCACGAGCAACATTTGAGGACAGTTTTATCCGTTCTTGCGAGGGAGAAATTATTTGCGAAGTTTAGCAAATGTGAATTTTGGCTCGAGAAGGTGTCATTTCTGGGTCATGTTATTTCGAAAGACGGTATTTCGGTGGATCCTTCAAAGATTGAGGCTATAGTGGATTGGAAGAGACCCGAGTCGGTGACCGAGATTAGAAGCTTTCTGGGTTTAGCCGGGTATTACAGAAGATTTATTGAGGGGTTTTCGAGGATTGCTACTCCGATGACGCAGTTGACCCGGAAGAATGTTCCGTTTGTGTGGACCGAGAAATGTGACAAGAGTTTCGAGGAATTGAAGAAAAGGTTGACTACCGCACCGATCTTGACCTTGCCTAATGGGAGCGATGGGTTAGTGATTTATAGTGATGCTTCGAAAGAGGGTTTGGGTTGTGTGTTGATGCAGAATGGGAAAGTAATTGCGTATGCTTCGAGGAAGTTGACCCCTAGTGAGCAGAATTACCCGACTCATGATATGGAGTTAGCGGCTATTGTCTTTGCGTTGCACAAATGGAAGCACTATCTTTATGGAGCAAAGTTTGAGATTTTTACGGATCACAAGAGTTTGAAGTATCTTTTCTCCCAGAAAGAGTTGAACAACCGACAGCGCCGATGGATGGAATTATTGAAGGACTATGATTGCACGATTTCTTACCATCCGGGGAAGGCAAATGTGGTAGCCGATGCGATTAGTAGAAAATCTTATGTGGCTTCGATGATGGTTCATGAATGGAAAATGCTTGAGGATGTTCGAGATTGGTCTCCTCGTGAATCGAGACATGGGGCTATTTTTGCGAATATTAGGGTATCTCCGACCCTAATTCAAAGGATAAAGGAAGCTCAGAAAGAGGATCCCGAGTTGGTGAAGATAATGGGTAAATTGAAGAAAAAGAACTTCGAGGATTTTTCTATTAGCCCGGTGGGAGTGTTGACTTTCCGTGGAAGATTGTGTGTTCCGGATGTTGATGGAATTAAACAGAGAGTTCTTGATGAGGGTCACAAATCGAGGTATACTATTCATCCGGGTAGTACGAAGATGTATCAAGACTTGAAGCAATAATTTTGGTGGATTAATATGAAGAGGGAAATAGCCGAGTATGTATCGAGGTGTTTAACTTGTCAGCAGGTCAAAGCCGAGCATCAGAGACCCGCGGGATTACTTCAGCCGTTAGAGATTCCGGAATGGAAATGGGAGCATGTGACTATGGATTTCGTTACGGGACTGCCTCGTACCCGTGGGAAGTTTGACAGTGTTTGGGTGATAGTGGATAGATTGACCAAGAGTGCCCATTTCTTGCCTATTGATATCAGATATTCGATGGAGAAGCTTGCGACCCTTTATATCGATGAGATCGTTAGATTGCATGGGGTTCCGGTTGGCATTGTGTCAGATCGAGACCCGAGGTTTACTTCTAGATTTTGGAAGGCATTCCAGGAAGCTTTGGGTACAGATTTGCGATTCAGTACAGCTTTTCATCCTCAGACCGATGGTCAATCTGAGAGGACTATTCAGATTTTGGAGGATATGTTGCGAGCTTGTGCGATAAACTTTTCTGATTCTTGGGATTCGCACCTACCGTTAGTGGAATTCTCTTACAACAACAGTTATCAGGCTAGTATCGAGATGGCACCGTTTGAGGCCTTATATGGAAGAAAGTGTAAATCGCCTATTTGTTGGGATGAAGTCGGTGAAGCGAAAGTTTTGGGTATCGATTTGCTTCGGGATTCAGTGGGAAAGGTTAAAGTTATCCGGGATAGATTGAAGACAGCCCAGAGTCGACATAAGAGCTACGCAGATAGCCGAAGGCGAGATCTTAGTTTTCAGATTGGTGATTTGGTGTTCTTGAAGGTATCTCCGAAGGTGGGTATTCGTAGATGTGGGAAGAAAGGCAAATTGGCTCCGAGGTTTATTGGTCCGTTTGAGGTTGTGGGAAAGGTTGGACTTCTAGCGTATCGTCTTGCGTTACCGCCATCTTTGGACCGGTTGCACAACGTCTTTCACGTCTCTATGCTTCGGAAGTATGTTCATGATCCGTCTCACGTGTTACCGAGGATACCGGAGGATATTGAGCCCGATATGACTTATGAGGAACGACCGGTTCGGATCTTAGATTCTAAAGTCCAAGAGTTGAGGAACAAGAGTATTTCTTTGGTTCGAGTTCTTTGGAGGAATCATAACATCGAGGAGTCGACGTGGGAGCTTCGTGATGAGATCGAGAGGAAGTTTCCGTGGCTTTTTGTTTAAGGTGAGTCTCGTTAAAATTCGGGTCGAATTTTCTTTAAGGGGGAGTGAATGTCACGACCCGAAATATAGGCTCTATTTTATTAAGTAATAAAGGATTTTTATTTAATTATTTGCTTCGTTATTTATTTAAATTATTATTTATTTAAATAATTATGTGTGCAATTTATGTGTTATAATAATTTATGCCTAGCAATTTTATTTGGGTCATTTGGGCTAGTGTGGGAGTGTTGAATCTTAATTGTGTTAGTTTGGGGAGGGGGTCTAGTTGTAACATTTCAAAAACAATTTCCCCCTACTCCCTCCCTACTCCTCCTCTTTCACCCTCACACTCCACCCCCGTTCTTCTCTTCCCAGCATTTTTCTCTCTCTCTCTCCATTTGTGAAAGGTAAACATTTCTTGTTCTTCTCTCTTCATTATCTTCCCTTCCTCTCATCTTCTCTCATTTCTTAAAACGTAAACCTTGTTTAGATCGTCGATAGGATCGCGTAGAGCAAAAAAGAATCGAATTCCGTCAACTTTCATTATTTCCAAGTAAGTTGCTTTTCCCCCATCTTAATGCTAAAATGTTCATATCATGTTCATGTGATGTTTGATGTGTTAATTTTGAAGTTTGATTGAGTTTTGAATTTATTTTGAATTTATTTGAGTTCTTGGGAAGAAATGGTGATTTTGGAATGTTGGGTTTTGATTCTTGGTTTTGGTTTGTAAATGGTGTATTTGGATTCCCATTTTAGTTATAAATGATGTTTGGGTACCTTAGAAATCTTGTAGGGAGTGTTGATTTTGAGTGTTTATGGATTTGGTATAAAATGGTAAGGAAATTTGGGAAACCCAGCTGAGATTTCTTCCCAGTCCGTAGACCAGGCGCCCGCCTGACCCTTGACAGGCGCCCGCCTACATGTCATTTTCTGATGACCAAACTTACTGGACAAACAAGCGCCCGCCTGCCCCATACCAGGCGCCCGCCCGCCCCCTATTCCAGGAATTTGACCTTTTTGCTTGGTTTAAGACTTAAGGCTTAACTAGTTTAGGTTTAATCCTTCTAATTAACTTAAGATAACACCGTGGACCACTTTATTGTGTGGATTTGATTCTTTTGTGAATAAATATGATGTGAAATGTATTTAAGTACCGTTTTGGTAATGTAGTTCATCTTTGATGTGCTGTTTGCATTGGTTGACCTTTGTGGTAACTTAATTTGATTGGTTCCCTACTTTGGAACCTTAAGTTGTTCATCCATGCTAAATTATTATTACTTAGCATTTATTTGAAAGTCCAGCTGGTATTTTGTGTGTGTTTGGGCGATGGGAAAGATTATAATGGCAAAGCCAAGTCCATTATAATGTTGACCATTGTTTTGCCCCCTTCTTTTACCCCTTCTCCAGATTGGCCTTGGAAAGGATAAGTCAGCGTTCCTTTGTGAATGTATCTGGCTAGCGGGCATGACTTTGTGTCATGGTCCTTGTCCTTTGTGACACTGGTATGATTATTGGTTCCGGTACCGGGGTTTTCTCTTCGGCTTTCATGCTATTATGAAGATGATGATTTGTTGATTATTGAAGCTGCGCAGCGATCCTTTATTTGGATGTTCCGGTTTGGAAAACCTTGGCTATATCCTTTGTTATGTGTTTATTTCCGCTGCTATCTGATACATGCTAAATGCTATGTGCTATGTGATAGTTATTATTGCTTATTGTATATTGCATCATAGCATGTCATGTAGTTGCATTAGTAACTTATTGAGATTTATCTCACCCCCTTTCTTTTTATCTTTGTTTTTCCTTAACCCCCCCTCCAGGTGCTAAGGATTAGTCTCGCTGATCACGAGATAGAGGACGTCGAGTGTGGATCCGTTCTTTTGGGGAAGGTTGTTATAGGTTGGTTTCCATTATGTAAATGTGTAACCATTTTGGGGTAGTTGTACCAAACAATGACGTCTTTAAGAATTGTACATTTGTATTTTGTTGGGCATAAACTTGTGGAAGTTTATGATTGTTGTAATTGTTTTTATCAAACTTGATTTTGTAAAACTTTGGATCATTACCTTTTGGTATTAAATGGAATTTTTAACCTTGGTATTTCATAGTTTTGGTTTTAGAGTCGACGTCCAGATCGCGGTCTCGGGGCCCGCGGGGTCCGGGGTCGCGACACTTTAATGTGTTAAACGTGATATGAATATGTACGTGCAAACTTGGCATGTGACAAAGTAATATAGAATGATATACCCTACTACTTGTTTGAGGCCTGTTATTAATAGACTCTAACTTGGATTGACTGTGTTATATGGACACTCTACGTGCCATTGTTAGATTGATTTGTCTTCGCAATGATTGCGTACGTGTACTTGTATTCTCGTGAGCACATGATACATGATTACATGGTCCATATTCTCGTGAGCACATGATACATAATTACATGGTGCATATTCTCATGAGCACATGATACATGATTACATGGTGCATAAAGACTGGTCCACTAATATGGGACTTAGTTCTATTCTCGTAGTTCAAGTAAATATCTACTTGTGCATTCTCGTGTGAGTCCAGCTGGCTTATTTGGTTCAGAGGGGTGTATAGGTTCACGCTTATTGCGAGGGCTGGGGCATAAGTAATAATCATGTGTCTATGCATTCGGTCTGTTTTTCCCTTACTACTGGCCATAGTAAGGGCTTAGCATCCTATATTGGAGCAATACGTCTGATATAAGTGAATGCTAATCTCGTGAACACCTCGTGAATCTTTTTCTTGTGAATGACACTGGTTACCGGGTCTTCTTATATACTGCATAGCAGTCTCTTGATCTTGATCGTGGTTGTCCTCAGCTATACAAGCATCGACAACAATGGTATTCTTGGGAGGAATAAGGAAGGATTCAGGTAATGATACGTGATAGGCCTATGTGCATCTTGGTGAGTTGGTCTAGCCTCTCATACTACTTATCTACTTGTTACCTGATCATATCTTGAGCTTGATTACTTGTTGAGTTGGCTTAGCCTCTCCTATACTTGTTACTTGATGATACTTGATATATGATTACTTGAGTATCTACTGGAATTGCGTGATAACATGTCATGTAGTTGCATGTTAATAGCTTACTGAGATTTATCTCACCCTTTATTTGTTTCCCCCCCAGGAAAGCAGGGGATAGTACGCAGTGAGGCTCGACATAGCTGGGAACGTACTCCGCAGGATGTTCTTGTTTGAGACTAGTGTCCTTTTACACTTTGGTAAGGATGATGTTGTATGAGTTGTTAAACTCAGGGCTTGTTTGGGGTAGACTTGTGTAGTACTTGTTGTCTCTAGACATCTCTTGATGCCAGATTATGTGCTAGGCATGTCTTCCGCTGTATGTAACCATGTTTGGTTTTAATTTTCTTGGTCTAGAACTCGTTGTGAGCTATCTTAGCTCCTTACTCTTGAGTATATATAGCATGTCAGTTTGTTTCTAACAGGTATTGCTCCTGTTTCCCGTTTGTTTCTTGTTCCTTGTTAGTTACGCGCACCGGGTTCGAGGTTCTATTAGGGGATCCCGGGACTTGGGGCGTGTCAAATATGTGCTTGTGTGATGAAATGTATGATTGATGTGAAGTAGAAATTGTGTGAGAAATTGTGCTTGTAGTGTGAAATGTGATTTAAAAAGCAGAGATTGCTTGAGAGAGATATTTTACAAAGATGGAGAAATTGCGTGTGATGCGATTTGAAAGGAGCATTGATGAATGATGTTCATACCTCCACTTACCATGGCCACTTGATTTAGGATGGAATTCTGATGCCGTGGCTTTAATGAAGGATGCCGACACTTTTGATGAAGATGAGTCGCTTGTACTTTGATGGAGTGTCGGTGAGATGACGTTCTGGATGACGGGTTAGTCGTTCCAAAAGGCTGCCTACGTATCCCTTAAACAAAATCAGACTAGCGTAGTTCAAGGGTGATGGAGAACACTAGGGAAGAAGCTAGGAGCAAAGCAAAAGGGAGCACATGCTTTTATGCAAGTAAGAAGACAAAGAAAAAGAAAAAAGAAAAATCTCTTTGTCGTTTTTTTTTAGTTCGTGGGTGAACCATTTTAACCATTGTGTGTTTGTAAAGCCAACCCAAGATCAAGTCATGTTCGGTCGAAGTTCGGATTGCCTCGTTGAATTCTGTCGCTTTTGCCACTGTGCCCAACGAAGATTGATGTCTAGCCCCAGGAGATTTGCCGATTGTGGGGCTCCAATAGACTTTGATGTCGAGATAACAAGGGGTTGCTGATTGTGAAGCCCCTAGAATGCCCTTGATGCCAAACTTTGAGTGACTGGCATAGCCCCAAGATAAATCAGTTCTTGGCCCATTCAAATAAATCGCCTTTTTTTATTAGCGTGAGCAAGCCCCAAGAGAAGATTATTGATACCAAGCCTCGAGAGATTGCTAAAACCCAAATGTCATGGACTTGTTGTTTACGAGCCTTGAGATGGTGGAATGTGAAGACCTTTCGATGTAAAGCCCCAAATTATCTTGGAATTGACTCGGCATTAAGAGCGGATGCACCGTCGGGTAGGGATCTCCTTCTTACTCTTACTGGGGAGATGAATGGCCTCATTGTGGTTGGTACCCAAATGGCGGAGGGCTTATGTCACAAGATGCAGTAATGCCTTGTGGTGCCGTCGAGATCGTGGATGGTAAGGTCTTGGTGTGATAAGGTCCCAAATGGATATGATTGCTTGAGTCTTCTTGTGTTGAACTAATAACGGATCTTCGGATGCAACACGTGCGGATGCAACTTGTGCGGATGCAACTTGTGCTTTTGATCTCAGAGAAGGGGGTGCTGAATTGCAGAAACATTGGGATTGGCCATGGCATTTCCCGCTATAACCCTGTTTTGATAGAGTTTAGCATATTGAATCTTTTTCCTTTTCTTTAAGACTTTCTTCATAACCTTGTCGTAAGTCACAACATAAGAATCATCAAATTCATTCATAACATCGGAGCCCTCCTTTCAAACCAGAAGACCTTCGACGTGAAGTACTAAGAGACCCTTGAAGCTTGATCGCTTTTCGTGGAGCCGTAAGACTACTCCCCAAATTGTATTGCTCGGGTATCCTTCCCCAAAAAGGTTGTCAATTACGAAGCCCCAATATTGTCCTTTGCTCGGATTACTGTAATGCCGTAGCCCAAAGGATTGAAGATTGCAAAGCCCCTTGAGACTTTTGGTGCCAAAATAATTGAGGATGCCTCCAACGTTGCATATGACTTTGCTAAGGCCATTGTTGGGAGATGACACGAGTTACTTCTTGCGGAGGGAGCCTTTCAAACTTGATTGTAGCCCCTAGGGTGCCACCATTGATTGCAAGTAGAACGAGAAGGCTTTTCATTGTTCCTTTTGAGAGATTTTGAGGATAGACTCATACATCTTTCTTGAACATAGTACCTAGGGCTTTTTGATTGTCAAATGAAGCAAAAGAAGCTCTCGTTCTTGAGTCACATAGCCCCTAGGGCGTCATCATTTGTCGAGCAAAGCTAGAGACTCATCCTCGTGTGGGGGAACAAGCATAAGAGGACATGGCAAGAGCTACTCCATTTCTCGTGAAACCTTTTGACATACAGAGGGGCACATGCTTGGAGAAGCTTGAAAACTGAATTACACGTTGTTGCCATTTGCTGCCTAAACCAATTGACTCACTAGGGACCATTTGTGCAACCTTGTACCCTTCAATGATGGGCTCATTCTCGGATGATCTTGGTTACTATGGGGCTTCTTTCTTATGAACCCAATACTGGACATTGTTGGAGAAAACTCTTACTTTAATAACCCCAAACAACCTTTGATCGTGCCATGTGTTGTCAAACTTTTTGCCATTCCCAAAGTTGACTTGGTGGGGAACTGGCTTGCTGAGGAGATTCAATATAGAACTTGTGCAGTTGTCTCCTTTAGAGGCCGGGGATCTCCATTTCTCTTTCCCTTCTCTCTCTCACTCTCTCATTTTTTTTATGACGCACCCTGTTTTTTGCCTAGACCGCCATTTCGGGTTTTCAATCTAGCGGGCATCTCTTTTGCGTCTTCATTTTTTTGACTCAATTAATGAGGAAGTGTGCATTGACTCTAGCTGAGGAGACAAGACATGTGATTTTGCGGTGGAGACCTTTTGTCTAAAGGTGAGTGACATTTACTTGACTAAGGAAGTGGTCCCTAGTATTGACTTCATGTATTTATGTATTTTTGAATGACTCACGAAGGCAAGTAAGTCATTAAGAGAAAAGAGAAGGAAAGCCCCAATTTGATTGCAAGAAACTAGGAGTGTCGCTGAAAGATAAGAAGCTCTTAGACTCAACAAGGAACGTGAAATGATTTCAAATCTAGGAAAGTTGTTCAATCTTGAGGTGATTAATTCATTGGCAAATGACTCGTACAAAGATGTCTTGACAAGTTCGAGATGAAGGCCGATCACTATAACGCGCTAGGGATAAACACATCTTCTTTTTTGCATGAGACCGGACCCGCAGGTTGCCTACGTTCCTCCAGTGTAGAGGCTCAGGTCACCGTAGTCCTTGTGGATGCTCCATTCTTCGTGATGATTGTTGTAAATAAGAAAAGGGAGGGAAAATGGTGCAATCCGTTACTGCCATAATGGGAGGCGCGCGAGTCCGGCTTTAGGGGCGAGACGCGCACGCAGTCCACAAGCAGTGCCGGAGGCGCCAGCGGGTGGAAAAGACAGAATGACAGAAATGACTCTAATGTTAACTCTGTTATGTAGTTTAGTCCAAAACTAACGGAATCGGTTAGGAACTTAACTGAAGTAACAGAAATTAACAAAAACAAGTTAAATAAAAATACTATGTATTCAATCGGGACATGAGAGGTCCAAGGAGGGGTGTCTACACAATATCAAACTTTTCTTGTATTTCTTGCTTGCAGGAACGCTTCTTACGTGATTGCTTATCTCATAAACATCCATGTGTTTCAGATACTTCTCAAGTTCTAAACATATGGTAGCAAGTCATAAGACAACTGACATCTATTGAATCATCCACATGTTTCTAATTTATGTCTTTATCCGTTCTTAAGGCGTTAGGTATTCTTAGGAATATGATTTATTAAGAATGTTTAACTTTCGCTCTTGCTTAAGAACAATTTTTTAAGCTCATGACTAGGTCAAGGAAGTTAATCTCACATTATCTTTATGTGGGTAGATCGCAGTAATTATACATGATTAAAGTTTAAAATATTCTACACAAATATGCAAATAAATATACACCTATATTTCATACCATTATCATTTAGAGATATTTAATGTACTTCATAAATACTCCCACTACATTATACACCTTCAAATACAACAATTGTATAATATAATTTAAGTGGGCTAAGATCCATATTTCACCTAACTTTGAGTCGGCTAGGGCACGACTACTCAAAATCAAGTTATTTAGGTAGATAACTCCTTATAAATCACATCACATGTGCTCTTAGATCCTTTATGGGATTTAGACATCTTATGTCACAATATGTTTTAATCTCATCTTGTGTATTAGGCTCATAATTGTTATGATAGCATAATTAAGTCAAACCATTTTAAACGTATAGGAAGCATTGTTTCCTCATCTTACTCATACAAGAATAGAATTAATGCGTCTATGCCAGGGCGTAACCCACATAAAACTACCCATGTACTCACAAGTGTTTTATTCATGGTTTGACACGTGACTTAAATTTTAAGAATGTTATTTACATAGAGACATACATTATATATTTATTTATGCAACACATAATTTAATATAATCATGCATAATGGATGTTAACTAATCGAATTAATTAACAAAAGCAAAATCTTGTGATTTAATTATGTAGCAAAAATTATGGGGACGAATTCTAAATTTTTTGTAAACAATTTACAGATTTGATATTTCATTCGTGTGTCCAGAAACAAGGCGTAAGCCTGCCATTGTCCCTTACGATGAATCAATCCAAATTTAGTTTCCTTCTTTGCAAACAATTTGCAGTATTTTATAGGGACAAATTCTAAAACTTTTGAATCTGCAGAACATTTATAAATTTAAAGCACAAAACGTACGGCCGAAACTAACCCATAAGGCAACCACAATTCCGTAATAAAATCAAGAAACCAAGATAATCTTCCATACGGCCGAAACTAAGGCAACCAAAATTCCGTATGGAACGATAACTTGTTTCAAGATCCTTTATTGGCTCATCAATTTTATAGACTACAGCAATCCTGAACTCTTCAGGACTCTGATTTCTGCAATGGATTAAAATCATAATTCAGGAAACACGGTTTCGAAAACCTGCCATTTGAAACTAGATTCAATTCCTAATTCTTATTTTGTAAATGATTTACAGAACAATCAGAAAACCAGAAAGTAAAACAGATCTGGGAATCTGCAGGGGACCGCCGTACGGCTTACCTTAAGACGTTTGCGTCTTTAAGAGGCGTGCGGCTCTCTGTCCCAGTTTTTTAGATTTCATAATTCGTAAAATTCGATCAATCCCAATATCATGTTCATACATTAATCAGATTAAACCAACATGAAATTACAGATTACGAATTTAAAAAGATCTAATTAATATCATGAATAAACAATTTATTACATATACAAATTAGATCTAAATTATCAATACACATAATCCAATTATTTATTGATAACCCTAACATGTAATTATTCATATGGATCTTATCAATATAATAATCACATAACCCCATCTAATCATGCTCAGAAACCTTAATCACATATTCATCTTATTATCATGCAAATCATATAATCGAATTAAATAATTTAAACATGATATATTAAAATAATCAACAGTGAACGGTTCTCTGATACCACTGTTGGGTTTTGAAGCACCATGCAAAGCAGAATAATAACAGAGTATAACTTTGAAAGTCCAAAGTTACCTTAATAGAACATATCGCAATCCCTTTGTCACACGATATCATATTGGACATAAGTCATGGTCCAAGTTAACTTACGTTGTCTAATGCTTTCTCGATCTTGAGTAGATTGATATGAGCAAATGAAATTAAACACATCAATTCATTTGGGCATGGCCATGCACTATCATCATATGATCATCCATTAAACTTATACTAGTTCTTCATAATCATCATATGATCACCCATTTAACTTATACTAGTTCTTTATAAGTATTAGGGACATAGATTATTATAATAAACATGCAAAAGATATAATAATCAATCTTGTTATCTCTGTAACGATGAAATCATGATGTAACACATAAGCCTTTCTCAAGGGCCTAGAGCATAATATCCAACACTATGAACTTCGATTCCATCATGGATCGAGCTATACACGTTTTGCTTGGATGATTTCCATGACACCGCTCCTCCACCTATTGTGAATACATATCTACTTGTGAACGTGGAGTCTTTCATGTCGGATATCCAATTAGCATCATAGTATCCTTCTAATACTGCTGGATATCTATTATAAAGTATCCCATGTTTTATTGTATACTTTAAATATCTCAATACCTTCATTAGGGCCTTCCAGTGATCCGCACTAGGATTACTTGCGAACCTACTTAGTTTGCTCACTGAATATGCGATGTTTGGACGTGTACGGTTCGTTAAGTACATTAGACTTCCAATTATTCTTGCATATTCCAATTGAGAAACTGTTCCCCTCTATTCCTGGCTAAGCGTAGAGACAAATCTACCAGGGTCTTATCCGGAGGGCTATCGATGACATTGAATATCTGAAGAATATTCTCAAGATAATGGGACTGTGACAATACAATTCCATTTGATGTTCTAGAAATCTTTATTCCTAGGATGACATCAGCTATTCCCATATCTTTCATGTCAAAAATGATTTTTCAGCATGCCTTTGTATTCATGATCAATTCATAAGTATTCCCATTATTAGAATATCGTCTACATACAACAAAACTATCACAAATGAATTGGATGTTCCTTTAATGTAGACACACTTGTCATATTCATTAATTTGGAAACCGTTTGCAAACATCGTTCGGTCAAACTTTTCATGCCATTGCTTAGGTGCTTGTTTTAGTCCATACAATGACTTTACAAGTTTACACACCTTTTGCTATTTACTAGGAACTACGAACCCCTCGAGTTGTTCCATGTAAATCTCTTCTTCTAGCACTCCATTTAAGAAAGCCATCTTCACATCCATTTGATGTATCTTAAGATTATACACTACTACAATTGCGATGATAACATGAATGGACGTAATCCTTGTGACAGGATAGTATCTATCAAAGAAATCATATCCCTTCTTTTGTCTAAACCCATTGACAACTAGCCGTGCTTTGTACTTATTGATAGATCCATAAGCTTTATACTTTCTCTTGATGATCCATTTGCAACCCAACAGTTTGCATCCTGGAGGGAGATCAACCAACTCCCAAGTATTGTTATGCATAATAGACTCTATTTCACTGTTAATAGCTTCTTTCCAGAATGGAGCATCCATAGTTGATAAAGCTTCCTAACAGATGTTGGTTCATTTTCTAGCATAAACGATAGAAAATCAGGACCAAAAGAGTTTTCCACTCTTGCCCTTTTACTACGCCTAGGTCTTTCATCTTCTTTTTGAGATGGAACGTTCATAGCTTCATAAGTTCTCTTACTAGAACATTCTTCTTTTCTTTCCTTAGCAGGAATGGTATTCTCAAAGAATGATGCATTCCTTGATTCTATCGTCATTCCTTCATTCATATCAGGAATGTCTGATTTGTGCACTATGAACTGATAGGCACTACTATTACTAGCATATCCAATGAAAATGCAGTCAATAGTCTTTGGTCCGATCTTGACCTATTTTGGCTTAGGTATTTCAACCTTAGCCAGACACCCCCACACTTTAAGGTATTTATAATACGGCTTACGATTATGAAATAATTCATAAGGCGTCTCATCTTTACGTTTTTGAGGTATTTTATTCAGAATATAGTTTGCGGAGGGTATAGATTCCCCCCATCCCACAAATTGTCGGGTAAGCCAGAGCTTATTAGCATTGCATTCATCATCTCCTTAAGAGTACGATTCTTGCATTCAGCTACTCGATTAGACTGAGGTGTATACGGAGCTGTGGTTTGATGAATAATACCGGATTCCCAACATACATCCTCAAATTGAGCAACATATTCACCCCTTCTATCACTTCGAATCTTCTTAATTTTTGCAGTAAGTTGATTCTCAACTTCATTCTTATAAGTTTGGAAAGCCCCTAGGGCTTCATCCTTACTTCTTAAGAGATATACATAGCAGTATCTTGGGCAATCATCAATAAAACGTAATGAAATACTTTTTCCCACCTCTTGTTTGTAGATATTAGATCACAAATATCTGTGTGAACTAATTCTAGAGGTTTTGTGTTTCTTATTACTGATTGAAATGAGCCTTTATTCATTTTTGCTTCTACGGAAATTTCACACTTGTCAGTTGAATCAAATTTAGATATAGGTATAGACTCTTGATTCACTAAATTCTTAATTGTGTTGAAATTCACGTGTCCTAATCTATATGCCATAAATTAGGACTATCCAACAAGTAAACATATGAAACACTGTTATTGTTCGCCTCTGGGAGGTAAACTTCATTACATTCATTTTGAAGAGACTCTTCTCAAGATATCCATTCCCTATGAACTGACCATTTTGGTCATTACAAATTCGTCGGATACAAAAAAAGTCTAAAACCGGCCTTGCTTAACAAAGATTCGGATACTAGGTTTTTACGGATGTCTGGGACATGTAGAACATCAATGAGCGTCAACTCCTTGCCTGAAGTCATCTTCAGCACAACCTTCCCAAGTCTAACGACATCGGAAGTTACAGATTTTCCCATGTATACCTTCCTTCCATTGATGGGAGTGTAGGACGAGAAGCTCTCTTTATCAGAGCATATATGGCGGGTAGCTATTGTGTCTATCCACCATTCTCTTGGGTTGACATTCAACATCGCTAAGTAAGATTCAAACACCATAAGTAAGATTCAAACACCATAGCTGCTAAATCATGCCCATTCAACCTTTCAGTGATGTTGGCTTTTATTTCCAGACCTGGTCTTATAGACCCGTTCTAAAGAGTTCCACAACTCCTTGGCTGTCTTCACGAGACAGTACTCTCTGTAGAGGGCATCATTTAACCGACTCAATCTGTACATTCTACATAAGATATTTCCATGAACCCATGCCTTTTTGGCTGGATCATTAACCTGGATAGCCGGGGTATCCTCTTTCAAGAACTTTTGTAGACCGAGGGTGGTCAAATGATACCACATCTTTTGTTGCCAACCTTTGAAGTCCACCCTTACGACCTTTGCTAGATCCATTCCAATTGCTGGGTAAGACGGAGTAGGGGCAGGAGCAACACTCTGATTCGTTGATTCTTAACTTGGGCGGAGAGTAGTCCTGAATGACTGGGACATAGCATTCTCTGTTGTCATTTCTCAAGAATACATAAATTACTTCTTACGATTGGTTAGTGAAAATTATGGTTTTCTCGAAAATGATGGAAATAAAATAAAACAAAAAAGGGGAAGGATTTTAGTCGAGGCTTGTGTTGGACACAATCTCCGTAAGAAGTAATTGCCCCGCACTAGTGCTAACGGTTACTGGCAATCTTCTCGTAAGATGTAACGACTTTAACTGTCGTTAATAGGAGCACTCCAAATTAACGAGTTCGGCGAACAAATATTAATGCTTGGAAACTTCGGACTTGAAGGGAATTTAATGCTTCAATATGATCTCTCTCTAATTTGCTACTATTGAATGCTTTACACTGAATGATTGGAATTAAAGAAACTGAACATTCTGGGGACTATTTATAGTTTTCCAAGAGTTATGGTGGCTTTTAGAGAATAGGCACAAGTCAGGTTGAATGGATTTGGACTGTCCGATCTGATTCTGATCAAGGCTCTTGATTCAACGCACGACCCGCACCCATTCGAGGAGGTGCGGATCCTCCACCTGGTCTGACCCATGTCTGTTCGAATGGACACATCCGCCCAACCTACTATAGACACTGTTGGTCCCAAAGGGGCAACAAGGGTATGAAAATGCTAGAGGGGGGGGTGAATAGCGTTTTAAAATTCTTTTCAAACCCTTTTGCAAATCAATGGCTTATGCGCACAGTTCTCAAATAAGCTAAGTATAGCGCGCAGTGAGAGTGTGAAATGCACAGCGGAAGTTTTAAGCAGCACCTGCGCAGTAAAAAGCTGCGCAAGGATAAAAACGCACGCGCTAAGTTTTGGCTTAAAGAGTTGGATAAAATGTTCTAAGGCAATAAGCAATAACAAACACAACGGCAAAGTATAGCAATCTGAAAGATCAAACAAAGCAGTAATTCAGATATGATTAAGCAGGAAGTAAATAGCGAGAATAATGAACAAGCTATTTGGAGAGGTTCGATCAATGAAAGATCTACGTCCTCTACCAAGATGGTTAGTCTTGGATTTTCTAATGGAGATCTTATTATATGAGAGAGTTACAAGATACAACAATGTAGAACAAACTAACTCAAGATCTATAATCTATGAAGAGCAAATCCTAGACTAAACCGGTGTATCTCAAGAAGTATGATCGAAATAATCAAAGCTTCAAGAGGTGTGTGTGTGTGTTCAGAAATTCTGGGCTCTATAATCTATGAGATGAAGAGCACGAAGAATTCTGGTGATACAAGGCTTATAGGATCTGGGCTTGGTGAGTTATGAAGGTATGAAGGTTGATCTTGAGAATTCTGAAATGAGCAAGCAATCTTCAAATCTTCAAAGTTTCTTTTGGAAGCAAGAACTCAAGCAACTTGAAATGAAGATGAGCAGACTATTTATAGCAGAGAGCTTAAAACTAGCCGTTGGTGCTCTGAGCAAGGACGATGAGCTGGCACAATATGATTGGTGCGCAGGTGTCCTTTATAGCCGTTGGAGCTCTGATCAAAGTGATGACCTGGCACAATATGATTGGTGCGCAGGTGTTTTAGAGCCGTTGGAGACTGAGCATGAAGACCAAATTCAAAAGCTTCTTCTAGAAGGTTGACAGCTGTCTTCATTTGAAATATTTCTCTTAAGCGCGTCTCCACCGTTGGATCTGCTGAGTGTGCTTGCTTTGTCGTTTCTGCATACCTCAGCATTT